>JAFMSR010000006.1:24514766-24565048 GCA_022818135.1 Saxidomus purpurata
TATCTTACTTTCCTTTGCACCTGTAACAAGCTCTACAGATTGAATTTCGCAGATTCAAAAAGAGGGCCTTAACCTGCTGACGAAATTTCGATCCAGCCAAAAAGTATATATAAAAATTGATGGCATTATTATTCTGGGCTATATAGAAAAAAAGCTGAGTCAAATAAATGTAATAAATATAACTCAAGAGATCTTCGAATTTGCGCTGGCTGGTGTAGATAATCAAAGCAATATAAGGTATTTGACAGATTATATAAATAGAATTGATTGTAAATACAATGATGGTTACCGTTCGCATCGCTGACTTTGTTGTTTTAGTGTCCTTTGTTAACAAAACTTTCAGCATAATTATAGAGCTCAGGAACATCACCGGAAACGGAACGAAAAACTGAACTGTTATTAAAAACCACTGGAGATAATAATAAAATGCAGCATGTTCTTGCTTAATGACGCATGCCCCTTCTCTGAACTCTACCAAAGTTTCTTCGAACGCTACGATACAAATTGCAATCGTCCATAGCACCACCACAGCTATTCTTGCCAGTTTAGTAGTACATATTAGCTTTACTTTATGCGGTTTAATGACACTGATTGCCCTCTCTAGCGAGATACACATCTGTGTCCACGGCGAAGCGTAAAAACCCAAGGCATAAATGCTTTCCATCGGGCAGAAAACGATATATAACTGGGAGAAGTTGACAGGAAGCCGGAGCGCCAGCAGAAGATCAGCAATTGCCATTGATGTGAGATACACAGAGGTTGATGATCCTCTATTCTGTTTGTCCAACATGATGATCACTATGAGGATGTTCGGTAGCGTCAGAAAGAACGTTACGATTTCGCTTTTTCCAAATATGTTTACGGCCAGTACCAAGCTTTTTGGTAAATAATCAACGAAATCATTACGGATCCAGTTGCCATACCCTCCACTGTCAAACTGTGGTCTGTCAGAATCCCAAGACGTTTTATTTTCATCAAACCCATACTCAGACAAATTCAAGTGTTCATCTCCATCAATGGCAGTATCGACTGTCCAATTTGTAAATGTGCGATTTGATTGATCCATAACAGTATACAGTTTTAACTTATCTTAAATAAAGCAGCAACGTCTTTCGATACAAACACTTTCATACAGATATTTCCTGTAGAAAATTCTCAACGAAGAATAAAGTCTCGCAGGTATCTCTTATTTATATATCAATCCAAATGTTATATTAGTCGTAGTTTCTTAGGTGAAGCAGATTTAACTTCTAGTGGGCGGTGCTACCAGTTTACTCAGCGTTCGCGCATGCACATTTGTTAAGATCATTTATAACAATATTTCGTAGCCGCTGTGAACACCTTTGTTCTTCGATATAATTTTGCAGTACAAATAACATTTGCAGCTTTACAATTTACATAGCAGATGTAGAAAGCAAAGGTTTACATGCTATAGAAAAATGATTTTGGTGTGTACATGTGGACTCAGGCTGAAGCCATACAAAAATTTTAATCCATCATTTAATATTTAACTGTTATAATTAATCATATAAATACGTTGTAAAATATGTCGACAATTTAAAGTGACATTATGCGCATCTTACTGCACATAGTGTATTTTTGGTGACAGTTTTATAAAAGCAATTTTTGGTTGCTGTTCATTTAAATACGTTAAATTAATGATTATGCCGCATTAGTATTTGAAGTTGGTGCTTTAGATATAAAAAATCGGACTGATAAAATGACAGTTGATTGTGTCGTTGTTGATGTTGGTAGAGATGTCGGCAGTCGAAGGGAAGCAACTCCTGCATGCAGTTGTTCTTTTCTTAAATTGACTCTCCCAGTCAAATAAGAAAATCAATATTTGGAAAGTTATTATTTCATACTGGTAGCGTGAAGAGTTTGGTGTATTGGGTTAAAAGCTATTATTTCCTCTACGCTTTTGTACACACAGCATATTCAGCTGGATTTTTACTTGAAAAAAAATGCGCATAATGTCACTTTAATGCATTTAAGTTATTCTTAACGTAGTTTGGGTTATTACACGGGCATGAGCGCCGTGTAGTTAAAGGTTGCTTATAATGGTTGCCATGGAGGATAACGTGACCTCCTGTTTCCAACAGTTTTGTACAATTTTTTTCCTCGAAAGTGGAACCAATATGCGAAAGTGGAACCTGTGTTTTCGCCTAATGTTGTTTTGTACTATTTAAGCTCAACTTGCAAGTTTGCCACAATGTTTAAATAAACATGTGCGCTCTGGACCCGAGTTTACATAAGCTTAAGTGTTACTGTTTGCATACATGTCAAGTGTTGCATACATGTCACAAATATAAAATATAAATTTATGTACATATATATAGCTCATTGGGAATGTGAGTGAAGTTAGCTGCCAGCTTCCAATTGCCGGTTGCCAATTCAATGCCGATTCAACTTTCACTTGCGAATTGGCAACTGGCAACTGGCAGCCAGATGCCAATTCGATTTTTATGGAAAAAAATCTGAATAAAAGGTGAATTGGCAACTGGCAACCAACTTCATACTCTAGATGCCAATTCAACTTTCACTTGCAAATAGCCAATTCGTTCAACCTCACGAATTGGCAACAAGCAACTGGCAGCCAGATGCCAATTCGACTTGAGTCACGAATTGTTGATTAAAAGTGATTGTCAACTGGCAACTTGCAGCCAGATGCCAATTCGTTCAACCTCGCGAACTGGCAACTGGCAGCCAAATGCCAATTCGATTTTTATGCCCCCGAAGGGTGGCATATTAAAATCGCACCGTCTGTCCGTCTGACCGTCTGTCCGTCTGTCCGTCCGTCCGTCTGTCCGTCCGTCCGTGCGTCCCCACTTACAAATTCGTGTCCGGACTGTAACTTTGTCATGCATTGAAGGATTTTAAAATAACTTGGCACACATGTCTAGCACATCAAGACGACGTGTCGCGTGCAAGACCCACATCCCTACCTCAAAGGTGAAGGTCACACTTGGAGTATGAAGGTTATGGAATCCTCTATATATGCACACATTCGTGTCCGGACTGTAACTTTGTCATGCATTGAAGGATTTTAAAATAACTAGGTACACATGTCTAGCACATCAAGACGACGTGTCGCGTGCAAGACCCACGTCCCTAGCTCAAAGGTCAAGGTCATACTTAGAGTTTGAAGGTAATGGATTCCTCCATATAAGCATATATGCACACATTCGTGTCCGGACTGTAACTTTGTCATGCATTGAAGGATTTTAAAATAACTTGGCACAAATGTCTAGCACATCAAGACGACGTGTCGCGTGCAAGACCCACGTCCCTAGCTCAAAGGTCAAGGTCATACTTGGAGTTTGAAGGTAATTGATTCTTCTATATAAGCATATATGCACACATTCGTGTCCGGACTGTAACTTTGTCATGCCTTGAAGGATTTTAAAATAATTTGGCACAAATGTCTAGCACATCAAGACGACGTGTCGCGTGCATGACCCACATCCCTACCACAAAGGTCAAGGTCACACTTAGAGTTTATAGGTAATGGAATCCTGTATATATGCATACATTTGTGTCCGGACTATAACTTTATTATGCTTTGAAGGATTTTAAAATAACTGCACAAATGTCTAGCACATCAAGCGGATGTGTCCAGGCAAGACCCAAGTCCCTACCTCAAAGGTCAAGGTTTAAAGTAATGGAATACTGTATGCATGATTACTCTGTCATGCATGGAAGGATTTTAAAATTACATAGCACATTTATTGAGCACATGGAGAGGACACAGACTGTGAGGCACCTCTTTCGGGGGCATTCGTCACTTGGGAGGGACAGCTCTTGTTATGTAATATTCTGAATAAAAGGTGAATTGGCAACTGGCAGCTGGCACCAACTTCATACTCCAGATGCCAATTCAACATTGCCAGTTGCCAATTCAATTTTTATTCACAATTACAGACAGAAGTCGAATTGCCATCTGGCTGCAAGTTGCCAATTCATGCCAGTTGCCAATTCGTGAGGTTGAACGAATAAGCAAGTGAAAGTTGAATTAGTATCTGGAATATGAAGTTGGTTGCCAGTTGCCAATTCACCTTTTATTCAGATTTTAAAATAAAAATCGAATTGGCATCTGGCTAGCAGTTGCCAGTTGCCGATTCGCGTGGTTTATAAGTTTTGCAAGAGGCAGGATTTGGAAATAATGAATATTAATTTTCCAACTTATATTAATTTTAAACGGACCTTGCATGTACTTTTTTAGAATATTTAGTAAGCTCTAGCAAATACGATATTAGTTATTCTGAGTTAAAATTGTATATCTGACTGATAGTAAACACGTGATGTTTTTAGTTTCTGGAATGGCTTGGTGTCATTTTAGCGTAGTGACTCTGATCTCTGGAAACCCGCCAGAATATAACAGGTTTGGGCAGTTGCTACAACCTAGATGTAACACTCCTACACACACTACTTAAAAGCAGATAGCCCCTTTCCTTTTTATGCCCTTTAGCTTGTTGTATTTTATTCCACACAGCGAGTTTGACTTGATGAAGCTACTACGGTAAAGGGAAGTAATCGCTGCGGGTAGTTTGTCCTTTCATATCAACCTACGAACATGTTTGAACTTCAACAAAAAACATTGAATCATATAGATAAGCATGTCAAAAACGATATATTTGAACCAAGTTAAATGCACATTCCAGTTTCTGGAGACACTTTACTGACTCATTCTCTTGAATCTTATCGAACAACATTGAGTGGTGTGTGAACTGTTGATACGATGTTATTTTGACGTTATGAGGCTCGATCATCCTAAAATTAATGTTGAAACAAATGAAACCATTTCTCCAAACAAATCGCCATATTAAGGCTGTACAACCACTGTTTAATTACTTAGATTTCTAAGTTTTTATTGAATTGCGGAATACAGAAAACATTTTGTAAGTGAAATTAATGATATAACAATCATTATCATTAAATCATTTTAGCTCACCTGATAACGAAGTACTCACAGGTGAGCTATTGCGATCGCCCGTTGTTCGTCCTCTGTCCGTCCACTTGCCTTATTCGAACTTTAAAGGTCACATTTCACATCCAATCTTCATGAAAATTAATCAGAATGTTTGTCTTATAAAATTTTTTTGCAAGTTCAAATCTGGGTCACCTGGGATTAACAACTAGGTCACATGGTCAAATAAAAAAAAATTCTTTCCAATACTCTGGAGGCCTTATTTAATATATTTTGTACCCTAATTATCATGTGTTTGTCCCAATGATTTCTAGGTCAAGTTTGAAATTGGGTCACTTGGGGTCAAATACTAGGTCACTAGAACAAATCAAATTAAAACCTTGTTAACACTCTGGGGGCCACCTTGAATACCCAATTATCGTGAATTTTGTAGGTTTGTCTTGATGAATTATAGGTCAAGACTGAGATTGATAACTAAGTCAGCAGGCCAAATCCAAGAAAAACATTGTTAATACTGCAGTAGTCACATTTTAAAGCCAACCATCATGTAAATTGGTCAGAATGTTTGTCTTGTCAAGGTCAAACAGAATGTTTGTATTTATGATATATAGTATCGGGTTGAATTTCGGTCTAATTGGGTCATAAGTAGGTCATAAACTCAGGTGAGCGATATTGGGCCATCTTGCCCTCTTGATTTATAATGTCAGCAGAAAAAAATCACGTCAACAGTGAGTCAAGGGCATATATATTTAGGACGGGTAGTAAGTCGCTTTTTCAAAGTGCATATACAGTCAACCATGTGAACGAAGACCACTGTTGGGAAGCTACAAATGTCGTCTTTGTTTGCAGGTGGTCTTTATTCACAGGTGTGTCTACTATAGATGAACAGTGCACTGTGATCTCCCTGCTGGTCTTTATTAGTAGGGTGGTCTCTATTCGGAGGTGGTCTTTAACAGCTTTGATTGTACGCTGTTCGCCTGTATGTAGCGTTTGAAACATGTCAACTTTTAATTTCCGCGCTGCACTCTAACCGCTGCACCCCTAACTGTTAAAATTGCAATGAAACTAGTGTACAAACAGTAAATGAATATCGCTATATCATATCTACAAATTCATTAAATGCTGTTTTATCCTGCATTTGCACTGTCACAGAGACGGAAAGCGTCTACATGATTCAGGTATCTTCATTACACGTCGGATCAAGATAACTGTTTAATTACGGGTAAATCGAAATTATCCAGATAAGTGAGCGTCCGGTTAATATGAAAGAAACTAGAACCGACGTTTTATAATAAATCGCTATCCACCTGAAAATTATGAAACGATTGTTTATGAATGTTTTACGGAACTACAACACGTATAATTATGCTAATTTTACCGATTGTTTAGCTGAAACTTTCAAGTTTGATGGAAATCCATTCAAATGTTTGAATAAAAATTGTTTTGATGTTATTTAAATTGATCCCAGATTTAGGACGTTCCTCCTTAATCTGACTGGGATTCTAGAACTGCCCCAATCTGATTAAATTAATCTCAAAAATGCTACGTTATGAGGCTCTGAGGACGGCCGATATAATGTCTTGTTCAGGCGACCATTCCGCCAGACAATTTAAGCTTTGCTTCTAAATAGCAATATTCAGATGGGATCCCGAAAAAAATAAGCTATATTTAGATCAGATCCCAAAGTGCGTACACGCGTTCATTGCTTCTACAATGCCGTCATGGCTGCGCTGCTGAAATCATCTCGAGGACGATATTTTCTATTTTATTTTGTAGTGTGAACTAGGTAGATTCATGCCAAGGAACTGAAATATTAGCCACGAGTTCTCGGATTTGCCGAGATATAAATAGCTACATTGGAAATCCGGTTATTAGAAGAAGAAATCAGATCTTACTTCAGAAATATCGTGCACTTTAGTCAGATTGAAATTGTCCTTCCTAAGACACACACAAGAAAAATGACGAAATACTGCTGAAGTGTGTGTGTGTGAATCCTCTAGAAAAATAGTTGACTTTGAAAGTAATATACAGACATTTTCTGAAATTAAGGGAATATCTATTAAAAACAAGGGGAGCGGTGGTGTAGAAGTTAAGATTTCTGCACACTGCGGTCACGACCGTACCTCCTCATATGACACCAGTACTGTTTTTTCCAGGGTGACTCGATAAGCTACAAGCTTTCTTCACAATCGAGCTAAAATAAATTAGTATACACTTAGAACAGCTAGATAACCTTGCATTGACCAATATTTTTGTGACTTCAAAAACCAGGCCACGATAAGTTCGATTTATACATTAACGTATATTTCATTAGATAAGACATACGACGCTAGACCTTTTCTAAAACTAGAGGCGCTTGTACATAGCTAAATGGATTTAATTCGGATTTTAGGTGAATAGTTAAACTTAGGCTAAGTACAACTAATTTTGACACAGGATTTCATCATTACGGTACTAGCGAGTGTTTATTTCTTCTGGCTTAATTCGGTGCCTTAAGATACTCCACACCTTACGTCTGAATATGTCGACCTCCTCAGAAAACTGTCATATTTGGCATATACATTCTATGATTCATCTACTTTAACGTGGTGCTATTTGAAAGGAAGACGTGCACGAAACGTTGACGTCACGACGTCATTTAGCGGTCTACCCATTTCCCACAGATGCTAGAACATAGACGTTCGTATCTCTGGTATTTATGAACGGATTTGAATGACTAAAATTTCATTTTTTATTTAACGACTAAAACTAAACATATTTTGCATGATTATGTAAAAGAATTTATAATTGTTGGCAAAAGGCAGTATAATGTAACAAATTTGACCTAAAAAATGTCGTATATTGTCAGCTACCTCTGGACACATTTTACAATTTTACTCGGAATTTTGTCCGGTGACCCCACCCGTATTTTTTACATATTTATACCATATAGTAAGCAATTCAAATTATCAAATAAAATCGATAAGTCGTTGAAGTAACTTTTTTGTAAAAGATTGTCAAAAAGAAAATTATTGCTTCACAGTTTCATAAATGACGGCGATGACGTGAAACAACAGGAGAGTTACGGTACATGTTTTAGTGCAAACCAGTAACAATTCTATTATAGTTTTGCTTCAGAAGGACTATAAAGGATGTGCACGACTTTAAAATATAATCACACAGCGTTCCGGAAGTTATATTAAAACAAAATGACGGAGGTTTTTTTCTAAAGAAAAACTGTTTTTGTCCTGTCTCGCCAAAGACCCAATTAGTAATTGTTTTTAAGCTTGTCTCATAAACAGAGATGTGTGAAATATTTTGTTTTAATACGTCTCTGTCTCAACCGGGATAACAATGACACGGCAGTTGGCTGATCTTTAATTCAGTTTATTAACGAATGTTTATGTGTATGGCGCGAATAGCAAAACAATGTAATGTTTTATATATCTGTATAAACATTTTGCAGCAGGTCTCTCAGTGTATTGATACATTCAATATATGAAGAGAAAATTTAATGCAATCATTTTTTCAAAAGTTTTTATGTACATTGAAAAAGAAACTTACGGACACAAAATAGCTGTTACTCTTTATACCTGACAACATGAAAGCTACATGTATCCTGGAATGATAGACAGAATTACATAAAATAACAATACTGAATTACATAAAATAACATCATTGAATTACATAAAATAACAATACTGAATAACAGAAAATGACAACATTGAATTACAAAAATAACAACATTGAATTACAGAAAATAACAATTATACTGAATTACAGGAAATTCCGTAATTGAATTACAGAAAAGAACAACATTGAATTACAGAAAATAACAACTGAATTACAGAAAATAGCAACTGAATGACAGAAAACAACAGCATTGAATTACAGAAAACAACAACATTGAATTACAGGAAACAACAGCATAAACAGGGAATCGGAAGTATTTTACATGATTTCAAATAAACTCGAGCAGAATGATCTTTGGTCCAAACACGGGACAAATACCACACAAAATCCAAGCACGACAACTACTGACCAATTTTTTCCTACAATATGTTTTTTTGCTCTTCTCTTTACTAGACTCAAAGCAGATGTGTCGATTTCAGTAATTACATTCGGCTTTTGAACGGACGTGTTAAAAAATCGAACGAATGACAAATAAGCATCTACTTACATAAATTTGCATTCTTGAAAACAACAATACCATCAACAAATATTGTCTTCCTCTGCAATTTTGATCGAACTTGGAAACACTCGATAAACATGAATAATGTTCCCTGATAGAAATGTAAATGACAGTATGAAATCATAAAATATTTGTCAATTTGCTTTTGAAAGCATACAACAGATTATTTTTATGTTATGGTACATTGAACACTATTAAGGAACAATCGCCGCACCAGTCGTCTCGTGCTTGTATGCACAGCGTCATGAATGTTTGATGACCGACAAGGCAATATAGTTAGGTATGAAAAGAAGTCTGGAGGTTTCACCAGTTGCCATACACAAACTATTCAAAGCTTTGCGGAAACAATTTTAATTTGATATGTTGACAGGCGATATAGTATTTGTTTTGGTGGTAATGTGAATAGTCCAATTGTTTCATGAATTCATAATAACTGACGTAGGCTGCTGTAGCAATATAAAAAAAACACACCATTCGATGTTCAATTAATCGCTGACTAGCCTTGAAATTTCGTTCCATTTATACAAAGAATTCAAGATACATACAAAAGCAGTTAACATGTAACGGCCAGGCGGGGAGTGTTAACGAACTCAGAATGACTTTTGCTAGTGTTGCGCGCAATATACCACTTCATTTTTACGGAATCCACAGTGATGAATTTCTTCGTGTGAAACATTTCTGATAATGTTCAATTCACTGTCCCATGCCTATACCAAGTTTGATCACAAACATCCAACTCTCCTGCACAGTGGCCCGCTTTTCACTTACAACAATATCATTGACTGCTTAAACTAACGACTCTAAGGGATATACCTATTGCATATACTATAAGGAACTGCGAGTTCCCCAAAACCCGATTCCACTCGATGGGACATGGTCTAATTCTGTAGACTTTTTTTTCAAAGTGCCAGGGTGAGCTATTAAAATCGCTCACCGTTCGGCGTCCGTCGAACGTTACAATACGTCGTACGTCCGTTCACTTTTCCCTTAAAATGACATCTCCTCTGAAACCACTAAAATTATGTTTCCCACAGTAATTTAATATTCATAAGAACATTAACACCAATTTTACTTATTCTTAATACATGTACTTTTATTTTTGAAATATATGTATGACTTAAGAATATGGAATTGTGCTTGTTTAAATGACATCTGCTTGCAAAAAAACAACCATCGCCTAGAAGTACAGTTGACGTAACGCTTTGACGCACAAAAATAATGTAAAAAAATTAACTGAGTTTCATATTTTTGACAAATCTACTTCGATAACCTATCGATTTTCTTTTATTATTTAAATCACCTATCATATGGTAGCAAAATAAAAAAAATCAGACAGGGTCACCGGACAAAATTCTGGGTAAAATGGTGAATTATGTCCAAAAGAAGCTGGTAAAATACAGCGTTATTTTCATCAAAATCGGCACATTTTACAGCATATTGCCAACGAATATACTTTTTATTTTATGAACAAGCAGTAAATGTTTAGACTGAATTGTAATATAAGAAATACAACTTTATTCTTCTAAATCCGTTCAAAAATACCAGAGATACGAACGTTTATATTCAAGCACCCGTGAGAAATGGGTAGGGCGGTAAATGACGTCGTGACGTCAACGTCTCGTGCGAGTCTTCCTTTTAAATAGCACCACGTTAAAGCTGATATATCATAGATTACACATGCCAAATATGACAGTTTTCATAGAAGGTCGACAAATTCAGAGTTACCTTAAAAGAGGGTCGCTCTTTCTAAAAAAAAGTGGTTCAGAGTTACTGCATGCAGTTGGTCTCTTGCGGCGAACAGGTCTGGCTAAAGTATAAGGATTGCATGTATTTGTATTTCTTAAAATTAAGTTATCCTACAAAAATTCTAAAAATGCGTTTTTATTTCAGGGTTGTGTGTTTCCTGCCTGTCTGTGTTAAGGTAAGAGAGTTTAAATAAATAATGCGTGCTTTCCTTTTTACCCATAGGACAAGTGTTATTCTACTTTCTGTTTTGATGATTAATAGTTTCTGTCATGAGCACGCGGTTCAGATCGAAATATCCGTCACCGATGGTAACTGTTTTGGCGGGAACGAGGCTCTGCTGAGTTCCCGCAATACAGTTACCCGAGGTGACGGATATTTTCATCTAAACCAAATGTCTCATGATAGAAAGTTTTTCTTGCATACCGTCTTGCACTTTAAACAGATTTCTAAATGCAAACTTATCGAAATAATACATTATGTTATAAAAACAAGCGACATTCAGATGCTTTGTTTGGGGACGTGACGTCACAATATTTATGACGTTACGTCACAAGTAGTTCGCACGCGGAGTATGGGATAACCCTATGTGAGATAAGATTTTTCATCACAGCTAAAAATAGAGATTTTTCTGTCCGGTAAGTGAGAAAAGTTAAAACCAAGTATATGTTAGTGTTCATCCGAGATGTTCTATGGAAATTAGAAGTGTCGACGGGAGCGATAGCGACAGGAGACACTTCTAATTTCTATAGAACATTTTGGGATGAATACTAACATATTTAGTGGGCGGGTTTATTTGGCCTCATTAATATGCATGCAACACATTACGTCACTCGGTCTAGTGACAGGCGCTCCATGTAAACTTGTGACACAATCTATTGTACATGTGTGCTGTCAATTTAGCGTGTAAATCACAAAATGGCGGAACACGAGGTCAGTTTTGACATTCTTGACTCAGATTTTGATCTAAATGCACTGTTTTCGTCTTCGTGTTTTGACGAAATTTCCGATGAAAGGGATGGTACAACTAGTACACAATTTCTTACGATCAAAACTCAAGATTTGATACCTGGTATGTATTTTTTGTTAGTAATAAAATGCTTCTTCGGTATGTATTTGTGTTTACACATGTTTGCCCCTTTCACTCCTGGACTTGTGCAGTCACCAATAAAGGTCGAAGGTAAAGATAGGCGTTGGATCGCTGACGTCACACGCTTTAGACACGCCTTGCATACATAATTAAGTACTATGTGTGCATATTAAGTACTATGAAAATAAGCAGCCCGATTTTTATCAAGCAAACTGATTTACCCTCTCTACAGAAATTAACACTTGCGAAAACGGGAAAATACTGTATTTTCATTGGACGACAAATAGAGCTGCCCACTAAACTGGATTGGCACTTGGAAGTAGTTCCTGTACAAAGGGAGTAATTTCAGATGAACGCTTGACCTTGTTAACTACTTTTTTGATCTTAGGTGTCCGATCTCGCATATGTTTATGCGGCTACTACTCCGAACCAAACATAGGTGCCCGTTTACTACTCCGAACCCAACATAGGTGCCCGTTTGTGTTTAACAAATTTAATCTAATATTTCGAAATAGCCTCTTGGTATTTGTTTCACATTATTTTGTGATTCACATAAACATCTTGTATAGTCATAACTCAGCATTTCAATATATTTTCATTTTCATAGTATTGTTATTTTTTTAAATGTATTACAATTTTACTGTTATCATTGTTACCATCATCAGTATTATTTACAAATAATAATGATGATGAAATAACCTTTTTGCAGCGATGCATCGGCCATCTACGGATTTCAAGGGGTCACCTCGGCTGTGGTTACTGGTCGCACAGTACATTACGTGGTTAACCTTGGAGATTGTGAGAGTTTAAACGGACCGAAGGAAGACTCTGAATTCATCGACAGCTTTGGCGGCCATGTTACAACATGGCGGTCGTTTAATGACCGTGACATCTCGGATGAACCTTTCGTGGTATTTTTCGACCAAAAGATGCTTTTCGATGAGACAGGTCAATGAACCTTACACTTATATAACATGCAAAATACAAATTATGCTTAAACAGACGAAAACGAAACAAACCAAAATAATTATTTATAAAAAAAGATCCATCAATTAAAACATAGGCACTCTGTGGCAGGTACAACTGTATGTTTTAAATTATAATATGAAATAAGGCACTGCCTAGAATGGGGATTTATCAACGAGTGTGTTTTCGTCACACTGCAGTTTCGTCTAACTGAATGTTTCGTCTAAGCAAGATTAATGAAAGTTGAACTAAAATCGTAGCCTGTAGAGTTGGCAGTATCGGGTCACTGCAACCTTGACCTTTGACCCCAAAAGAATAGGGACCATTTTAATGTTGCAGACAACTTTCTGTCAGAGGTTGAATGAAAATATTGACCTGTAGAATGTTATCTTGGAAACTCCCTTGACCTTTGACCCACTGACTCCAATACATAAGGGATTACCTCAGGTTGCAGGGGACCTTCTGAGCAAGTTTCATGAAATTCAAATGAAAATTGTGACCAGTAGACTGTTATCAAGGGAAAGTTTACGGACAGATGGACAGACATATTTGAACCAGTGTCTCCCTATGATAAAGTTCGAGGACATCAAATATTTTAAGTTCTCCAACTGTTTGCCAGACTACTTTTACAATGTTTATATTGGTCACAGCATTTTTTTAAGTGACATTAAACAATGATTTAAAAAGCTACTTTTCCTCTTTTTATTTCTGAATTTTCTGTAGATTGTATATAAATCAATTTGTTAAAAATTAAATAAAATCAAATTTTCATACGGCAGAAAAAGTGTCAAGCGTATATCAGCAGGCAATCGATAAGTTTTGGGGATTAGGAGTTTACGGAAACAACTACGGTTCGGTAATATCCGTAAATAACGGTCAGGGTCATAAATCATTGATTATCGATTGTACTGGAATATTGCCTAAGGGAGATATTGAACTTGACGCGTAACTTTTGTGAAAATCTTATGTTTTAATTTTTATCATTTCTACCAGAAGATAAAGAAAATTCAGCATTATCATTCACATTACTTGCAATTAATAATAACAATAGTAATGTATTAACTAGTGAGCACTATTTCATTACAGTCACATCATCAGTCATAAAAATAGTCACAGAATAATCCAAAAGCTACAAAATTCGTGAATTTTGACATAATAATGAGAATGAATCTAGTGTGCACTTGATTTTTCATAATCGGCTAATCCCTTTACACGTGCGTAACGTTTGCTCGTGAAAATTTTAGACCTGTTATTTTCAAGTACAGACGCACACGGCAAGTCTGTTGCAAAAGTATGGTGTGCTTTAGAAACTTAAATAGATGGACCTACATGTTTTATTTTGCGATCTTAAATTCCTAATCAGTGTTATTCCTGATCTGATAAAGACTGACATTTGATTTCGGTAGGCTTTTTTAATTTGAGAAATAGAACAGGTTCCTTTCAGAATATCAAATAGATTTTACATACTCTAGTAAACGCTTGATGTTGAATACCTTAAAAAGTATGTGATTTAACACTCTGCACACAGATCAAACCTTGCGTGTTTCTTTTTTCTTCTCTTTTTGTTAATGTAATAATCAGCTTATTTCTTCGGGAAGAAATGAAAGACAAAAGATACGAGTAATACGAGTAAGACTACCTGGTTTTGACCTGTGTTATATGCAAACTAGCTTTGGTTTGGAAGAAACTCTATGTTGACACCTATAAAGTGAAACCAATTTCAGCGGAGCGAAATTCTTGCCTTTCACTCGAGACAAAGAGAAATGTAAAACAAAATATAAACAGGGTCCGTATATAACGATATATTAAAAATGTTGATTGCTTTCAAAAGTATAGAAGTTGACTTGATGTGCAAACTTACACATTCAGCGTGAGACTGCATAGTTATTTTAATATCAATGTTTTAAAATAGCATATTGACAAATTTTTCAAAATGGCGGTATATTTAGGTGACGATGATACCTTTTGTTTGCACATATTCACGAAGAACGTCTGCGATCTTTTTAAATAAAACAACTGCTTTGAAAAGTAAAGAAGTCAAAATTTCGAGTTATCATAACCATTTAGTATGAATTTGCATAAATACTGGAGTATCAGCGGTTAAATACTTGCATGTTTTATGTATTTTTACTTTCACTTTCCATATAAAATGTACTATAAGCAATTTTGTCAGTCCCACATTTAACAGTTTTCTTCCATGTTAGAAAATCTGATTGTTAATTTTTGATTTTGATTTTTTCCAGATCCTGGTTTTGATGATTTCATGAGGAGTGTTTTCATTGACAAACGCGAAGATGCTTATGAACAGATGGAAGAATTGATGGACAGTGATGGTTGCATGGCAAATGATTTTTTTGTGATCTTGGACAAACCTCACAAGTACTCCGAGAACGATGACTTGGATGAATTTGTTTTGAATGAAAGAGTTAGACAATTCAGTATTCTAAAGCAAGAACATGATTGATAGGAAACATTAAATTCTTTGTACATTGTTGATTCTCTATTACTACATGTATTAGTGTATACACGTGTATTTGATTTTAATGAGACATAAAAGATTCATGAAAAGATAATAAATTATCTTAAACCTACTACGTCTATATTTTCATTTTATCATATTTTGGTTGTAAAAGAAACAGAGTTGTCCTTGTGTGCACACTGGTCATTCAGCCTTTGAAACCGGTGCAGATCATGATCAGTCTGCAGGTATTTAGTTGATAGAGTCTTATGGAGCACCCTTTGAATATGCAATATTATTGTCAAAATTGAAGGGAGAAGCCCTAGCAAGGTTAGGATAAGAATTTAAGGTTATGTTAACAGAGGTAAAATTAGTTTGATTATGACTCAGATTTTAAGCACCATACACAAAGACAAATATATTTGTCTTTTATTTAGAATAATACCAACCTTTAACATTCTGCACTCCATGCTTTGTCCTCATGTGTCCCCGTATTCCAGAAATTGAGGCATAGCCTTTAACACATTTATCACAAGCATAAACACTCTTTTTTTGTCCTTTTTCAGAGGCTGAATATTCTCTGATTTTATTCTTTTTGTCGACTGTAAGTCATCATCACTGTCTGAAAGTTCACTTTCATCATGGGTATAATCCCCAAGCAACAAATCAAGATCTAAGTCCTCATCCCAGTTTAGAAAGTCGCTCTTACTATATGCCATTCTAAACTTGCAATGTCCGTAGACAGAAATGAAAGAAAAAACTAGAGAAACTTGTTATAGCTCCTTGGATATCCACAGTTTGGAAACGTGGCATTAATTAATTAAATAATTGTTCTGTTTACCCTTTAGATCTCTTAAAACTAGTGTTATTACACAAATACCGACCAAACAGATAATTATATATTATTAACGGGTTTGTTTATAGCGCAATTAATGTTTTAGAGGTCAGAAAACAACATTTGTTTTATTCACAAGACCCTAGATCATAAATAGGAAAGAAATTAATAAATAAAAAAAACAAATTAAATAAAATACAACGGAAAAGTTTTCGCACGTATTTCGGAGAAGCTTGGACGGGAGGGGGTAACCGGCAAAGAAGAAAAGAAATTATAAAGAGATTTACATGTCCCTTTCAATATATTAAAATTAATATATTAAAAAGTATTCATTTTATTAACCCTTTAACTTTGAAAATATAATGGAAAAGTGTTATAAAAACAAAGCATTTTCTTCGCACATATATTTTTTTTCAGCATAAAAATACAGTTTTCATCGCGTCAGTTTGCGTCTAACTCGTTTTTTCATAGTGAATTTTATATATTATGATTTTGATATTTATATTGCTAGAATCAGAATTTTATTGCCGAAAATTATGTGAAAATCATATCAAAATCGAAGAAAAAATGTCTTTACAGTAACGACATTAGTATCAGTAGGGTACAGTATTTCACGCATAAACACGCTTCCGCTCGATAAAGCCGTCGCATTCATAAATACAGGTAAACCGGCTCGGAAAAAATCGATAGCACGACATCATATAATAGCTAATTCACCATTACAAGTGGAGTTTCATAACCCTGTAATATACGGACCCTGATATAAAGTACCCGTGCAAGTGTTTCGAAATAAAAATGCATGCATAGTGAATCTTTTATGTGTTGCAAATTAACATCAAAAGCTAAATAATATTATTGATAATTATACTGAAAATTTCATGGATCCTCGCTATAAAGACGATATCATGTATATCCGGTTTCAATGAAAGGTTTTGCCTTTTTATGAACAAAAAACTGAAGATTCTTACCCAGTTTGCATTTTAATGTAAAAACAAAACCCAATATACAACGTTTTAAAGATCATGGTAAATGTTACGTAATGTCCGGCCATAAAACTTATCGATGGCCTGAAGCAGTTAGATCAATCATTCGGAAGTGTTCGGCCAGCATTACGGAAGCAACCGAGCTCCGATCGTAAAAATGAAATTATATACCTGTTAAACAAAACCTTAAAAAAAGACCATTCTCTTCTTTCTTTATTTTTATATAAAAAATATCAGTTAAATGGAGAATGATTGTTTTATTCAATCCCGTTTGTGATTCTAAAATAAGTGTAATAGTTTTTGAACAAATTGAAGATAAGCTGCAAAATTTTCACTTAAAATTGTGACATTTTGGGCGTTTTACTATATATTATATAGTAAAACGACGGGTAGAGTTTTTAAGTTAAAAAAAGACCAAACAAATAAAGTCTCAGAAAAATAAAAAAATATTCATTAAAAAGGGGAAATGTTATATTTTATCATCCCGTTTGTGATTTTAAAGTAACTTTATTAATTAAAATGTTATCGCGAGTTAATGACAGCGCTCCTATACAAACCTATAGTAAATTTGTGGCGTGTATTGGCCCTGGCTGTGACACTTTTTCTGCCACATGATTTCATGTTGGTATATCAATACAATAGACATAAGCAATGCATAGCTATTGACCGATTAAACAATCAATATGAATTAAACATGTTAATTTCAGCAAAAGAAAACAACAAAAAATCTTACAAGTAAACAAGAAAATGCAGTTGATGAAATTGCAAGTTGGTCTTGGGTCACCACAGTCCAGTATTAAGATGTGGCTGAATTTCACTATTCATTTCAGGATGAGAGTCATGGAAGAACGTTTGATTAAGATCAAAGCTTTATTGTCATATTTTATAGATTCATTTTATTCATTTATTTATTTCAACTGATTAAGAGTTTATAAATATGTACACTTTCTTAAAACTCAATTGTCATAAAATCTATGAAATGTTGTTCAAACTCAATTTTATTTGAGTAGCATCTTTGAAAGGTTGTTCACTATCCATTCTATCCAAGTAAAATCCACAGTTCCATAACCTGAAATTGAAAATACACAAGTACAATTCATAACTTATATTAAGAGTTGCAAATGCAAAAAAATCACAGGCAGCTGATTTTCTTATATAAACATTTAGGGAAAATTCTGTACATGCTAGGTATAAATTATTTTATGATAAAAAAACACCTTTTATTCCGAAGACAACGTGCTGTAAATGATGCAACCCATGTTAACAAGCGTGTCCTATCACATTTCGCATTTGAAAGTTATCATGATGACTGCTATGTGTTCAATAAAGTTCGGGATAGTTTTCAAGGAACATGATGTATAAGAATCGAAGGTTAAATGTTCCATATACATGTACTTTATTTACTTCAATAAAAATAAGTCAGTTGTTCGGATACGCACTCGTAATTTAATTACTACACAGCGGAACTAACTATATTTTACTGAATGATAAAATACAGAGAGACAGTTATCATTTCTTAATTATATACGATTATCATGTACTTTTTGCACAATTTTATAAAATACAAAATCTAGTTTTTTTTCAATATCATTTAGGATGTTATTAAAAATCGAACACCACTGCTGGGATTCGAACCGCGGTTCTCTGGATTACCTGTCCAGTGTGCTAACCCCTGCACCAGGCTTCACGTCAAATCTTACATGACAAATTACTTTACTGTATATACTTGACGTTTGCACCTGAATGGCTCCTTTACTGTTCACGTCTCACAGATAGAAGTGCCGAACAGCTAACAATTTACCTGTTTACTAGTTATTTCAGTTAAGGAAATGTAAAATTGAAAGTTGATTATAAGCGAGAAACAAAAACAAGTACCGAAGACAGCAGTGGTGGTTCCCGAGAGGTTGCCCTTCATAAACGTGGTCCAGTATACTGTATGCAGAGCTCTACATGTAAGTGTCCGCGTGGATAAAGTCGGGATTCAGACCTAGTTTTCTTGGCATCTAGTTTCTAAGAACAACACCATCTTGGTAATCAACCAGTTGGTCCTGCAAAAATGAGTCAGAATTAAGAAAATTGGAATGCTAGATCATGAGATCTAAACAAAACAAAGACTTAGCGTAAAGTTGGTGTTACACACCACCTTACATTAATTAATTCTGCTAGAAAACATATCATACACTGACTGATGCAGAAGCTTAGGAATTCTGATCATGCACCAACCATTGCAAATGTGTTCAAAGCATTTCACTAAAATTTACAAAATCAGAGTCATATTGATAAACACCCACCTACCATGTATCTCTCGATTATGACACCAAGTGTATATAGTTGTTCAGGTGATAAAATATGGAACGCCACAGCTGTCTTATGTTGTCATATTTTTTTTTGTCTTGTCCACACCGTGTCTTATTATGTCAAATTAATGCGTGATTGTGTCAGGAAGACGTGTCATCATGTCCACGAATCATGTGAACTTGTCTATACATTGTGTGATTATGTCAAATGGCCGTGTTGATTTGTCAATGTGTGGTGTTGACTTGTCCACTATGCGTCTTATTATGTCAAACAAACGTGTCATTATGTTAAAAGAGCGTGTTATCATGTCCACGAATCATGCGATCTTGTCTATACAGCGTGTAATTATGTCAAATGGCCTTGTTGATTTGTCAGTGTGTGGTGTTGACTTGTCCACTATGCGTCTTATTATGTCAAACAAACGTGTTATGTTAAAAAGGCGTGTTATTATGTCCACTAATCATGCGATCTTGTCTATACAATGTGTGATTATGTCAAATGGCCGTGTTAATTTGTCAATCTGTGGTGTTGACTTGTCCACTATGCGTCTTATTATGTCAAACAAATGTGTCATTATGTTAAAAGGGCGTGTTATCATGTCCACTAATCATGTGATCTTGTCTATACAGGATGTGATTATGTCAGATGACAGTGTTGATTTATCAATCTGTGGTGTTGACTTGTCCACCTTGCGTCTTATTATGTCAAACAAATGTGTCATTATGTTAAAAGGGCGTGTTATCATGTCCACTAATCATGTGATCGTGTCTATACAGGATGTGATTATGTCAGATGACAGTGTTGATTTGTCAATATGTGGTGTTGACTTGTCCACTATGCGTCTTATTATGTCAAACAAATGTGTCATTATGTTAAAAGGAAGTGTAATCATGTCCACTTATCATGTGATCTTGTCTATACAGCGTGTGATTATGTCAAATGTCCGTGTTAATTTGTCAATGCGTGGTGTTGACTTGTCCAGCCCGTGTCTTTTATCATATCCACGAATCATGCGATCTTGTGTATTCAGCGTGTGATTATGTCAAATGGCCTTGTTGATTTGTCAATGTATGGTGTTGACTTGTCCACAATGTGTCTTATTTTGTCAAACAAATGTGTCATTATGTTAAAAGGGCGTGTTGTCATGTCCACTAATCATGTGATCTTGTCTATACAGAGTGTGATTATGTCAAATGGCCGTGTTGATTTGTCAATCTGTGGTGTTGACTTGTCCACTTTGCGTCTTATTATGTCAAACAAATGTGTCATTATGTTAAAAGGGCGTGTTATCATGTCCACTAATCATGTGATCTTGTCTCTACAGAGTGTGATTATGTCAAATGGCCGTGTTGATTTGTCAATCTGTGGTGTTGACTTGTCCACTTTGCGTCTTATTTTGTCAAACAAATGTGTCATTATGTTAAAAGGGCGTGTTATCATGTCCACTAATCATGTGATCTTGTCTATACAGAGTGTGATTATGTCAAATGGCGGCGTTAATTTGTCAATCTGTTGTGTTGACTTGTCCACTTCGCGTCTTATTTTGTCAAACAAATGTGTCAATATGTTAAAAGGACGTGTTATCATGTCCACAAATCATGTGATCTTGTCTAAACAGAGTGTGATTATGTCAAATGGCCGTGTTAATTTGTCAATATGTGGTGTTGACTTGTTCACTATGCGTCTTATTCTGTCAAATAAACGTGTCATTATGTTAAAAGGGCGTGTTATCATGTCCACTTATCATGTGATTTTGTCTATACAGCGTGTGATTATGTCAAATGGCCGTGTTGATTTGTCAACGACTGTGTTGACTTGTGCATTCAACGTTTTATCATGTTCACTATTGGCTGATCTTGTTAAACCGATATGTTGACTTGTTCATTTGGCATGGTGTTGTCCAAGATTTAGTGGCGCGAAACCACCAAAGGGGCACATCACATAAGGTTTTGGGTGGTCGGGGGGTATTGATACCCCTATATATAGACAAGGGCTCCAGCTGTCAAAATCACAATTTTGGTATATGGTCATTATAAACTGCCGTAGAAGTCACAAATTTTATCCGATTTTTCCAGCTGATATACCCTGACACAGCTTAAACATTTATCTCCACAGAAAACATATTTATTTCTTGCTGTTATGAACCGTTTTTGCACAGCGAGCTCAGAAACTCGTCAAATTTTATCAAAATCGTTTTTCCGACAAGTCCGTGTTCACCGGAAAATCGTTGAATTTCGCCTCTAAACCACATGTACGGCACGCGAACAAAGGGAAATGAATTATGCAATTAAAAATATTATCTAAATGTATCTCACAAACCTCAGTTTTTAATCACTAGCAGGTCTATATCTCCTGTAATGCTTTGTTTATTTTTGTAGCCGCAACTTTCTCGTCGATTCCGCCATTGTGTCAAATACGGGTCACGTGATTTTTTCTTTACCGTTGTCCAATCAGTAACCCGCGGGTGTCATGTGATTGAAATGGAAGCTGAAGAAAAGTTTACTTCGGGTACGACAATAAACAAAGCATTACAGGAGATATAGACCTGCTAGTGATTAAAAACTGAGGTTTGTGAGATACATTTAGATAATATTTTTAATTGCATAATTCATTTCCCTTTGTTCGCGTGCCGTACATGTGGTTTAGAGGCGAAATTCAACGATTTTCCGGTGAACACGGACTTGTCGGAAAAACGATTTTGATAAAATTTGACGAGTTTCTGAGCTCGCTGTGCAAAAACGGTTCACAACAGCAAGAAATAAATATGTTTTCTGTGGAGATAAATGTTTAAGCTGTGTCAGGGTATATCAGCTGGAAAAATCGGATAAAATTTGTGACTTCTACGGCAGTTTATAATGACCATATACCAAAACTGTGATTTTGACAGCTGGAGCCCTTGTCTATATATAGGGGTATCAATACCCTCAGACCACCCAATATCTTATGTGATGTGCCCCTTTGGAAACCACAAAGATGGCGGAAGACTTGCAAGAAATTTTGAACGCGGCAGGATTGCCGGCTTTAATCGACAGATTTAGATCCGAAAAGATTGATCCACATGTTATAACCACTATGAGCGACGAAGATCTAGTCAGGGTCGGTGTTGCTACCATACTGGTTGTTGTTTTGTTTTTCGTTTGACCATGATACAACATGAGTTGATAATAAAATATATCTTAGATATTTTATATTGTTTTCAGGTTAGTATAATTATGTTATTTCATAAACAGTTATATAAGTGAATAAAACAATAAGTGTCTTTATTTACATTAGCATATGTAAGATGTTGCATTTTGTAAAACAGTGAAATAGATTGTGTAATTTACACTGATTATAATCTTACATACATGTACATGCATTGTGTACATATTAATATTATTAGTCATTTAGAATGGCACTTGCCGTTTGACCATGATACAACATGAGTTGATAATAAAATATATCTTAGATATTTTATATTGTTTTCAGTTGTCACTGTCTTACGTCTTGACACCCAACTAGAATCCACAAGTTATAAATATTTGTCGTCGGGCTGGGAAAAGCTCTACAGCCGGGATAAGCCGGTCCGGTGTCATATTGTATACAAAGAAGAGGTAGTGAACTCTGACCTAGGTCAGATGTTTGTCTGATGCAAGCAGTTACCTCCCCTTAACTGCTTAACACCATTTGTTTCATGGCTACGCGAAACACTACCATATTTCTGATAATAAATTTGAACTTGTGTGGAAGCGGAGCTTAGACTGTGATCTATCTGAAAAGAGAACACTGACCTGAGCCTCAGCTGTAGAATATGTGTACGTGACATGTTTTTACTCTCATTTTAAGACAGTTTTAAAAAACCTGTGGTGTTGAAAAGCACAATGAATTAGTAAAATGATTTTGAGAAAATTTTTGGATTATTTTTTTTACTTTTTGTGTTTGTTTACATCGCTTGATTTCTGGTAAGTGTTTGTTTTTTTGACACATATAATCTGGTAAATGATTGGTTTTTTTGACACATGTATCAGATATATAAACATCTTTTATTACTTTACCAACTCCACTGATGTTTTTTTTGTCATCGGCGGAAATCACAATTTTATTTTTATTTCAAAAGAGAACTATTTTGAGCGGCAGTGTTCATAAAATATAGAATCCCAAAAAGCCTGTGCTTGATTATGAAAATGTTACTTGTAAAAGAAAATCACTCAGATCTTATTAAAAATCGAAGCAGACCTTAGTAACAATCAACTACAGTAAAAAAAAGTTTGTGGTCGCGACCAAACAAAGTGATCCAACCCATTTTGTTATGTCACATGATATTGTAGGGTGGGAGAACTATCAATCAACTTTCCATAATACAAATCAGATACAAAATGTAGAGTAACTGTTTGCTCAAATAATTATACATTTGTTGGAGGCTATGCCTCCTAGAAATAACATAATTTTTCAGTTCTCGCAAACAGTAAGTACTGTGAAATACTCGTGTTCAAACTGCTTGCAGCAGAATATTCTTGCTAGTCTTTGCTTCCATTTCCTGGCACACCATACTGCAGTTAATTTCAGCTGAATTTCCTTTTATGCCCATTTTGTCCAAAAGTTATTTGATCGTAGTCTAAGAGTAACCTTAATATATCGACTGCAAGACCGACCGATTTTACAAACATATTACATAGATGTCTGTTTTTACGCGGCCGTCGTATAAAGCAAAAAGCCCTGGCGCACAATTACAGTAGTTGGGCTAGTCTAAGAGGTGTTTTGAAACTGTGTAAAATGCTCTAACACCGATCGTATATATCTCAAAATGTTTCCATTGTTGAAACAATATTAAAAATTGAGCAATGATTATGTCTTTTTAATTTGTAACGTTTCCGAAAAACAAAGATTATCATTGTGCAAACTCGCTAATTTTCGGTCACTCCTCTGCAAATACGCGACTAATTTGCAACATGATTTAATCCAATTATCACAATAAAAATATTCGGCCTTTTCTTTACAAAGGCATAAAATGATGTTAGTTCAATATATACATTGTCGCATGTCTACATAAACACAATTACACACGACACCTGTCAATCAAGTATTGGAAAACACCACGCGTGTTTATTGGTTTAACGCGCGAAACGGGTACACAGAATTACCTTTCATCAGCTGTCAAATCGTGTCTTGTAGATTGTCATGAATCGGGGGCACGCGTTTCACGGAAATTGTATGCGTCCCGTGGAATCATTGTCGGATTTTTTTAGCGTCCTTTTGGGAAAAGTATGCGTACAAATACGCGGATTTAAGCGTTTCCGAGAACCCTTTAGTAATTTACTAAAGATAGATCTTCATTGTTTCTTTACTTGATTGTATGTATTCACACAGCAAATTTATACATGTACAAAATTGTGAAGATATAATATTTTCATTACTTGATATGTCATTTGTAAATTATTATCACATGATTAAAATAAAGCACATGGCAAAAAGCCGGCTGGCTAGCGGTGCACTAGACTTCCAGTTAGAAGGCCTCAGGTTCAATCCTGGGGTCCGGATGGTTATGGACTTTGCGGCAAGTTGATCAGAGACTCTTTCTTAGGTCATTCGCCTTCCACTGCTGATTCAAGTGGGATTAAAGCTGCTAGCTGCTTGCAGAGAAACTGAGGGATTCACTGGTTATGAAACCCAGGTTGATCCTCTGAGACTGGCAACACCTTAGAAATTACCAAAGGGTGTTAAACCCAAACACAAATGGTTTAGATGAAATAAGGTGTGGCATATTTATCAAAAATAATTATCCAGGCAGTGAACAATAACTGGAGAGAAGGAGTAGCCGGACACTCACAATTTCTTCATAAATACAGTCAGCATAATATTACTGAAGTTACATTTCAAATTACAGAGACAAAGTTACATGTCACATTTAATCATTAAAGAGACAAATGTCTTGCTGAAGAAGTTGATAAAAGTTTAATCAAACCTGTTGGTGTGGCATAATCTATATTGTAAAGAAATATAGTGATGAAATTTGGGTAAAAGGGAGTGTGTTTTTGATTTATATGAATAATACTGTTTATTGATATATAAACAGACTCAGTATTTTTAAGGTGTTTGTAAAGAGAGTTTTAGAGACAAAACAGGGTGCCCGAGTGCTTGTAAACATTGCTTCCATTGAAAGTTTGGTGTGAAATCATGATATATTTGAACACATTTCAACCAAAATTTGATAAAATAAAATTCACTACAGTTATGTCCCTTGACCTAGTCAGTATAAAATTGTTTTATGGTGACTTTGGGGCATGCATCTTTCCTTTATTGGTTGGTCTACAGCCACCAAACTTTGTAGACATGTTTAAAGGAAATGTAATTGTGAACCTGTGTACACATTTTCTATACTCAGCCAAGTTATTGCCCTTCAAAGGCAGGGATAACAAAATGCACGTTTTGTGGCAAAATTATGAAATAGGGGTATCTGTGTTCTATGGACACAGTCCTAGTTTTGATATACCTCATTTAAATGTTGACCTTGAAATTTGGCAAAAGTGATGAGCACTATGCCTAGCTGTGCTTTTCATAAACATTAATTTTTTTTTTAGCTCACATGAGCACGAAGTGCTCAAAGATGAGCTGTTGTGATCTCCTGGTGTCCGTCGTCTGTCTGTCGTCTTTCCGTCCACACTTAATCTTGTGATTTTCATGGAACTTGGTCAGTATGATTGCCTTGATAAAGTCTAGGTCGAGCTTGAATATGGGTCATCTTTGGTCAAAAACTAGGTCACGGGGTCAAATAATAGATAAACCTTGTGTATGCAATGTTGTCTGTATTTTCACTGGAACTACATAAAACTTGGTCAGAATGACTGCCTTGATGAAATGTAGGTCGAGTTCGAGAATGCGTCACCTGAGGTCAAAAAGTTGGTCATGGGGTCAAATCATAGAGAAACCTTGTGTGTGCAATAGAGGTTGCATTTTTAATTAAATCTTCATGAAACTTGGTCAGTATGGTTGCCTTGATGAAATCTAGTTTGAGTTAGCCAGGTGAGCGATAAAGGGCCATCTTGGCCCTCTTGCTTGTTAATGGGAGAATTTTCATTCACCAATGAAGTTTTTTATCAATATACAGTATAATTAAAAAAAAATATTTATTCAATTTCTATTATCAGCATGTCTTTCAGTAAATTTTAATGAAATTTGGAGGTCAGCATCCATTTTTAGCTCGACTATTCGAAGAATAAGGAGGCTATTGCACTCGCCCTGGCGTTGGTGTCGGCGTCTGCGTTGGTTAAAGTTTTTTTATAAAGTCAAATATCTTGAATATTATCAAAGGTATTTACTTGAAACTCAAAATATATCTTTACCATCAACATCTACACTTGAGGAAATAATCCCCATAACTCTGTTTTGATTTTTGACAGATTTATGCCCCTTTTTAAATTAGAATTTTTGATTAAAGTTTTTTTTATAAAGTCTAATTTCTTGAATATTATCAAAGGTATTGACTTGAAACTCAAAATTTATCTGTACCATCAACATATACACCTGTGGAAACAATCCCCTTAACTCTGTTTTGATTTTTGACAGATTTATGCCCCTTTTTAACTTAGAACTTTTGGTTAAAGTTTTTTATAAAGTCAAATATTTTGAATACTATCAAAGGTATTGACTTGAAACTCAAAATATGTGTTTACCATCAACATCTACACCTGGGGAAACAATCCCCTTAACTCTGTTTTGAATTTTGACAGATTTATGCCCCTTTTTAACTTAGAACTTTTGGTTAGAGTTTTTTATATAGTCAAATATCTTGAATACTATCAAAGGTATTGACTTGAAACTCAAAGTATATCTTAACCATCAACATCTACACCTGGGAAAACAATCCCCATAACTCTGTTTGGATTTTATTTACAGATTTATGTCCCTTTTCAACTTTTTAGTTTAAGATTTTTGTAAAGTCTAATATGAAATGAATGCTTAGTGATATCTAAGAATGTTATTTGAGCCAGTATCCTTTTCACTGACAATTTATTTGTTGTAGGTACAGAAAAGTTTTAACTTAATGAATCATTATGTCATGTATGTGTGTACAGGATAGTTAAAAGTTATCTTTTTTATTCCAGATGGTTGCACAATCAGACAGTGTAAATGCCACATCCAGACTGTTTCCTGGGTTTCGAGGACGAGGCACAGTTGGCAGGATAACTTCGAGGAAAAAAAGTGATGGGGGAAGCTGGACAGAACAGTTTTTATGCCCCCACAAAGTGGGGTGCATATAGCGTTGCACTTGTCCGTCCGTCCGTCCGTCAGTCCGTCAGTCCGTCCGTCCGTCCGTCCGTACGTCCCGAAATCTTGTGAACGCAACTCCTCTTAAACCGGATGGCAGATTTTGCTTAAACTTCCAGGGATGAACAACCTTAATGTGTAGATGGTAGTAAAGAAAGGAATTTTTGCTGCGACCAAATTTAACAGAATTATGGCCCTTTGTTGATTTTTTCACTATATACTATGTAGAAATTTTGTGAACGCAACTCCTCTTAAACCGGATGGCAGATTTTGCTTAAACTTCCAGGGATGAACAACCTTAATGTGTAGATGGCAGTAAAGGAAGGAATTTTTGCTGCGGCCAAATTTAACAGAATTATGGCCCTTTGTTGATTTTTTCACTATATACCATATAGAAATTTTGTGAACGCAACTCCTCTTAAACTGGTTGGCAGATTTTGCTTAAACTTCCAGGGATGAACAACCTTAATGTGTAGATGGTAGTAAAGGAAGGAATTTTTGTTGCGACCAAATTTAACAGAATTATGGCCCTTTGTTAAGTTTTTCACTATATACCATATAGAAATATTGTGAACGCAACTCCTCTTAAACCGGATGGCAGATTTTGCTTAAACTTCCAGGGATGAACAGCTTTAATGTGTAGATGGTAGTAAAGGAAGAAATTTTTGTTGCGACCAAATTTAACAGAATTATGGCCCTTTGTTGATTTTTTCACTATATACCATATAAATTTGTTGCGACCAAATTTAACAGAATTATGGCCCTTTGTTGATTTTTTCACTATATACCATATAAATAATTGAACATATAAATTTTACATTTGTAATTTAATTTAACATGTACATAAGGTTACCTGTAGATCATTTTAGGTATATGTACAGAAATGAAACAGTGGAATGAAAAAGTTCCACATAAAAATCTTACATACAGATATGCTTGCTCTTGTTTATGAGCACATCTGCACAGTGGGGGCATCCGTGTCCTTTGGACACAATTCTAGTTTTGTGTTAGTTCAATAGATCAGTCAAAAATACCAACATCAACTGAAAAGGAAATATTGAACAAAGCAGGGCTTGGTCTTAAAAAAGTGAAACTTCAAAATTCCCTCAAGGAAGAGGAAGTCATCCAGTTGTTACACAGTGAGATAGGTTTTCCGAAACTCAGAGACAGTGGAGGATTTTAATTTTTAAGAACAATGCAAAATGGCAGAACACTTGTGCGGGTGCCATGGCCATGGACGTCTAAAGCATTAAAAGTCAATGTAGGTCCACAGGCAAGAATCTGCCTGAGGCCAATACAACGTTCTTTGTCAGTTGAAGAAGAAGTCACTGATGATTGTTCAACTGCCAAAGAAGCTTGTGAAAACTGTAAAACATTGTTCTCAGTACATGATCTAAGGGACCATGTCCAGATCTGTAAAAAGGACTCAGAACATTTAGTAAGTGACCCCCTTGATCCATGGGTTAATGATGTAGACCAAGCCACAAATGACCTTGTATCAGACCAAGCCACAAATGACCTTGTATCGTACATCTTTGTGCAGCATGATCTTCAGACACAAGAATTAACAGACAGAAATGGAACAGAAGCATCCATACAAATTGAAGCTGAAAGTCTTGAAATTCCAGTCCATGAACCTTTAGAACCTACTCAGATGTTGAATGTCAATGATTTGGAACCTCCAGGGACATTAAATGACGTAGTAAAGTACTGAATAAGCTTTTGCAGGAAGCAAGGAATTAGCAATCCAGTGGAAATGCTTAGAAAGATACAAGAGGATATTGTACTCGGTCGACCATTGGAAGTGGAGGATGGCGATACACAGATTGAGGGAGAAACAACATTCATAACGGTAGATAGAGAAAATGTTTTACAGACAGCTATGGAGGAGATCAGCAGTATTGCAAGGGAAGAACTCCGCAAAACATTGGAAGTACAGTTCTACAATGAGGTATTTATATATTTGTCTATTACTTTTGTATTACAGTTTACCCCCACCCTGTAGTCTGTAGACTGAAACTACAGTCACTTGTGGATTTCAAACATGGCAGACTAACTAGACATGGTATGCAGATGTACATGTACATTAATGTATTTTTTTACGCCCCCACCATGTAAAGGCGGAAGGTAATATAGTGTTATCCTGTCTGTGTGTCTGCATCTGTGCGTGTACACCTGTGTTCGGATTTTGCGTGCGGACAATTATTTTGTCCAAAGGACACATTTTAGTCTCATCACAAAAGTACAGCCAGATTCATACCTAACAATTTGTTGTTAGCACATAAGAACAATGTCTTACAAGTGAACTTTTGTAATTTCCCTGTGTGTGTTATTGTACATTGTCAACAGTACATTTCAAATGAATTTTTCAGTTTCAATGACACTTCACAGGATTTCTTTCGGTGGACCTTTAAAATTTGATCATGGTCCACTTCATAACTTGGTACATGTGTAAGTAGCATGATATTGTGGTACAAAATTGTTCAGATTATGACCTTGAGGTCAAAACCATCAACAAACCTTAATAAATTTGGTTACACATTACCGCCAAACTGAAAAAAGGTCCGTAGTACTTACGATAGTTTTCATAAATTCGGCTTATAATAATCGAAATAATCTATGGCTTGGAGTGCTTTATCGAAATTGAAGCATTTTCTGTTGGTAATGTGCCTGCTTCACCCTCATGAGCACATCACCTCTTGGGAATGCTTCAATTTCAATAAAGCACTCCAAGCCATAGATTATTTCTTAAATAAGATGATCCTTTGGTATGACTGAACCAATTCAAGAGCTATTTGCGATGGGCAAATTATAGGTGGGGCACTCAGTGGGATTTTGGTTGCAGGTTGCTCAGATGTTAACAATTTGCCACATTTTGGATGTGTGTCTTCTTCAGGATTACAAAATACTACCAAAAAGTACCAGATGGTATAATTGAAGACTGGGAAAACAATAAGTTCAGTTATATCTTAGCATAGCACTTTGCCTTTACTCATTTGAGCAATAACGTAAGATCATTGATCCTCTTGTAATGGGTGGAACTTAACAATTTTCAGCAAGCCTGTGATTATGGTGGTCCACGCAAGGCCATATTTGATTTGTAGCCATCATGGCACTTATTTTTGTAAAGACGATCATGGCAGTTTCAGAACTTTTTTTCTGAATGTCAGAATTCATGAAATTTGGGTTAGGCTATAACTTAGTAAGAACAAAATTTTTAATATAAATTAAAAAATGGATATGCAAACGTGTAAACATTAAAATGCTAGACACTTATTCAAGTATACCACCAACAGCACTGAGTGTGATCGCTATTTCATATCGTCATCGCAATAACAGCTACGAATTTCTTTCTGACAATCAGAATTTAATGAAACTCGGCATTTTGTGAAGGTATAACATAAGTAAAAATATGAAATAAAAACCTTCTGTATACAGCTGCAAAACGTCTTTCTCCAGCCCCCTCATCTGCCACCCCAGCCCAGAAGCTAATTTTTTTTTATTTGAAAAGAAGTCTGGTTATCTATGATTTTTAAGACTGATTTTAATACAGTAATGCTTAAGCCTCATTTATGAAAATTAAAAAAAGATCTGAATGTTGGAACGTATAAATTTTTGGGTGGGAAAATGTAGTGATTTTTTTATACATAATTTTTTTTTTCATTATGTTATTCGTGTCATTATTTATAATGGTTATATTTTAACCCTCAATTCTTTTTGTCATATAAAGAGAGGACGTCTGGCGTCTGGCCACCGTCCATTCACATTTGGTTTGTTTACCCTCTAGCATCCATATTTCTGAAGCAATCTTATTAAAACTTGGATAAAATGTGTATGACCACAAGGGTTGGAATGAATTTGGTTATGGGCCAGAATGGACTGATACTTCTTAAATAATTTCCCCTGATGTAACAAAAATTGCAATATTTCACTATGTTTAAACTTCTTTCTTTAGCAATCACAACCAAATGTGGATGGAATGTGTATGGCCACAAGATCTTGGTCAAGTTTGAATATGGTCAGATCAGACTACTACGCCCTGAGTTAGCTGCCCTTGATTTTACAAAAACTGCTATATTTGAGTTTGTTTACACACTGCCACATTCATTTCTTTACCAATCCTGCTAATAGTTCTATGGAATGTGTATGCCTATAAGGTCTCGATCAAGTTCAATAATGTGATAGATTGGACCAATACATGAAGAGTAATATGCGCTTGATTTATCAATAAATGCTGTAGTTGACATATTTTAAACTCTAGCATCTGTATTTCTTCAGCAATCCTTAAAATATTTTTTATGGAATATGTATGCCTACAGGATCTGAGTCAAGTGCAGTTATTTAGTGAAATTGGACAGTTGATCCATCAGAAAACATTGTGGTCAGTGGGTGGGGCTAGTTTTCTCTATATGGCTATATTGGAATCTTTAAAAATCTTCTTTTCTAAAATTGCAAGACCTAGAGATTAGATATTTGGCATGTGGCATTCTGCCAAGATTGTTCAATGAACCCCTGGTCAAAATTGGCCGCACCCTGGGGTCACTTGATTTTGCATAGAGTTATCAAAAAAAACTTCATCAATCTTCTTCCCTTAATCGTGTGCTGGCTTTGAGTCACATTTCTTATAGAAATATATTTGGAAGGTTGTAAAACCATTTTTCTCCAAAAACCATAAGGCCTAGAGCTTTGATGTAGCATTTCATAGTAATTACCATGCATGGCTAGTGCTTCAGGGCCGTCATGGTCGTCTTTTGTTTTTATCATTGCAAATAATTTTACATTGATTTCAATATAAATAATGCAATTTTAGTTTTGCCAATCAATCAGTTAGATTGAAGCTTGCTCTATAAAAGTTGATTTAGCCGTTTTAGTGTCTTAGTTATTGAACTGATGAAAGAATGTTCTGTTTGATAATGACTGACATGTAATAAAGGGATAGCAAAGACAACGGTGTTAGGGTTAATTCTTAATTTTGATATGCATAAACTTATTTGTGGAAGAGCAAAAGGCAACAATGATGAGCCTCGTCTAATAGAGAGTATTCATAGCCCGATATGTTGAACAGAGATTTCACCATCAAGTTTCTCGGTTTGATCGTAGCCATCTACCAGAAGTTACTATAACTCACCGATGAATGCTTACACTGATGAACCATCACATTACAAAAGTGCTAGTGGTTCTGGAGCAAATCTTTCTGACTTGCATTATATCCCCACAGCGAAAACTTAACCAGACTGAAGGTCTTCTGGTACACTAGATACACTGCTGGACTGTGAAACCAGAGGTTTCATTATTACCAGGTACTGAACTGATAAAACTTATACCCACAATAGTCGTATGTGTAGAATGAAAGTATAGGAGTGATCGTGTTTGCAAACAAAACACTGTATGACACAATATTTTCTACTGATGAGATAAAAGCGGTGAACAGTTGTCGGTAGTCTGTGTTTTTTTATTGTTTGTGGTGTTTTAACGGCTGTAAATGTTTTAAAACAACATATTTTAGAATGTTTTGTTAAGATTCTATATGAAAAATTCGCAGGTTACACTGTGTTCATTAATGGTTATAGTATCGACAAGCCGTTATGAAAAATCAGGTATCATTAAAAACGGTAATTTTTTCAAAAGAGATATTTTTAATGTGGAAATATGAGTGTCAAGAGCATTTCAAAACTTTTTGAATTTTGAAATTCCTTCAGATAGCAAAAAACTTATAGACATTAAAAAATTCCTTTCCGATACAGAGGCATCGTAACAACAACTGTTATGCCCACCAGCAATCTTATCAAAATTGCCGTGTGACGTCACAGCGATCACTCCTATTTCCAAAAGAGCATTGGGGGTTTTCAGCTTGCAGACATGGTTTGTGAGGTGCGAGCCTCGCGACACACTTTAATAAATAAACTATGTATGCATCTCTTGCCCTGTCACAAATAAAATACAAACCTCATAATGTACATGAATCGAGATGGACTGAAAGAAGTGTGTCTTAATATACAAATGTACCACCAACACCTAGTTCAATGATTTCGAGACAGTGCTTTGTGTATTCTTGTAGCAGTGTATATTTCTACGGGGATATCACAACATCCTGACACTAGGGTATCCAACTAGTCCTAGCCCTATTGTTTGGAAAGTCAGGTAGATAGCCAGTAAGCAACTGCTACCGATTTTTGTCCAATACCCAATAACATATATTAGAAGCTACACATCGTAAACGTAATGTATACCCCCCGCCCCCACTTTGAGCCTTGATCTTGAATAAACTTGAAACACAGCTGCTGGTTAGACTATTCGGAACACCTCTAGTACTGTGTTGAAGCAGATATTATTCGTCTGTGGACTACACTTGAAATAATAAAAATTTGGTGTCTAGAGATAAGATCAGTATGCAAACTTAATCGTAACCATTATTTTTATAACCATGTACTACAATTTATTGCGTAAATTACATACAAATGACCGAGTACTATTTTAAATTTTATTTATATGTCAAATAATTGTATTCAATAGTGTGTCTAATGTGTGAAAGGGCTGCTCTGATAGACATGACAGCCAATGTACCATCAAATCACTCCGGCCACTTACAGGCACTCTTTTACATGGGGTTGGTGGGGTGGGGGCGTACTAAACATTACGTTTACGATGTGTAGCTTCTAACATATGTTATTGTATAGTAAATAGTCGAACTCGTCCCATATGGTAATCGACAGGTTGCTTACTCGGTGCAGCCGCTAACCAAAGCATCTTGCCTACTTTTGCTAATGAAACACATTTTAGATAACAGTCAGTCCTACTAAACATTTTGGACAGTTGTCTTAAACACATAATTTTTGGTCTAAACATTAAATTCTGTAAATGGTCACATTCTTATTTCATTTATTTAATTCAAAACCATTTCATGTAACATTGTATTCTGTAACAATACGCAATACATTTTGGTATACATTGATACCGAAGTAAGGACACACCCAGTTTCTAGGACATTCTTGCGATAGTCTATACACACACTCGTCGGTAATGTCCGCATGATCTAGTTGAAACACTGGTGTTTCATTCATTAAGGGATTGTTTTCACCACCCTCATGTAAGTAAGGAACAATGGCCGTAGTATCTAGTTCACAATTCAGAATACCGGAAGTCCACAAGCGCAACGGAGACGAACCCACCGTTCTAAGTCTATGGGAAGCCCAAGCTTCTCTCCAGATATCGAGCTTTTCGTTGATTTTATCCATGTACACATAGTGCAGAGCAAACATATGTATTGGATTTAAAACGTTTAAAATATTTTCATCTTCCATAAATGCAAACAAAAGATAATAGTGAATAAGAACTCCGTCATACACGTCTCGCCAGAGTCTTTCTATTCGCTGGTTGTGAGTGCTTTTACCAGTAAGAATTCCATGAGCACCTCGTCTTTCATACATAAATTCAGCGATGCGAATGTTTTCCATTCCCTGGTCAGCTCTCGCACAGCGAGGAGTACCGAACTTTTCTATAGCCTCACGGAAAACCTCTAGCAATGATTCCGATCTGTTGTTGTCTAAGCACCGTAAAGCAGTCACAAGCCTGCTGAATCCATCGATTGCGCCTGAGATTATAAAACCCCACCTAATACGTTTGTGATTTGTGTCGACGTGCCACATGTGGTTTGGGCCTTGAACGTGATAAATACGCCGATGCAACCGGCCCAGCTGTCTTTCTTGTATTCCAGTTTGATCGTGCTGGTGCAGAATGTCCCGAAGCCGATATCTTGGTATCTGCAAATATATAAACAAAATATACAAGAATTATAATAAACATTGAATTATCTGCGCAAATGTGAAAAGTCAAATCTTAAAATATAAGTTTCTGGAGACCAGCAGCGATTGACAAAACGTATGACACGTACAACTACACTTCAAAGGCACACATAGGCATTTATACTGAAATACATATTAATTACGAATGTCCTTTGACAAACGAATCATCATTTGCCAAATAATTGTATTGAATAACTCGTAGCTGTTATTAGACAAACTAGTTTCAGAGTTATAAATGCCTTTACTAATTGAAATAGGTCAGCTTTATTACCCCACTTATTCACATGACGAAATGATTTCTCTACTACATAGGTCATTGCCGAGTCAAGATGTACTTTGGCTAGAAATGTGAAACTTTGTAGGCATGTTAGCATCGTGTAAAGCTCCTGCTGGTGCCCATGAAGAGACGAGTAAGGATCACTCAGTTCATGTAATAGCATAAATGATAGAGGATGAATCGCTGTCATCATCTGCTAACTAATTAACAAGCATAAATTTCCACATCGTCCCTAAACCCATTAACAGCGGTGTTTTGATACGAGTGGTTTTCGAGTGAGGACATTTGTGTGTTCAGACTAAATTCTACTATAATACTATGACACAGGTTCCATTCACTAAAGATTATATATAACGGATATGGCTTACGAATAATTTTGAATCGCATGTAAATTAATGTAAATTGACTGACTGCTTGGCTGAAATGACTGATCGCTGGACCAAACAGTTTATCACTCGGGATTCATTGATTGGTAATTCCTAAAGAAGTAGTGTACTTACATGGATACCTTTCTGGCGAAGTATCTCGATCAACATTCGTTCTCCAGACTTTGGAAAGTCCTGTAAGGTCTGCTTGACTACAACTGTTAATTCCTCCTCGCTTATTTCTGAGAATTGCACTTTCTTTAATCCAAATACACGCATTCTTCGATAAATAGTACTTTCAGAAACACTGTGTAAATGGGCAATTTCAGCGATTGTAAATCCAACACTTAAAAAACTTTCTAAACTTTCTTTTGGAATATCGAACGAAGGTGCCCCACCACATGTCCCTGGTACAGATATTGGCTTTGAAGATCCATATGAAATGCAAGCGGTTCTCAGTTTCATAATTTCCGTCCTGTCATTGAGTCCTATGCAACGCATATCATACAACGACATCTTGCAAATAATATCAGGAGTTATATTTTCGTTTTTAAAAGCAAGTAATAGCCTTTGTAATCCAATATTTTTCAAAACTGACTCCATTTTATGTGGCAACATTCATTGAAATAAACCATATAATATTATAGAATAATAGCTTTCGATAATGTCTTTGACATACTAAGACGCATTGCGGACAAGTCAACTCCACACATTGACAAATCAACACGGCCATTTGACATAATCACACGCTGTATAGACAAGATCACATGATAAGTGAACATGATAACACGCACTTTTAACATATTGACACGTTTGTTTGACATAATAAGACGCATTGTGGACAAGTCAACACCACAGATTGACAAATCAACACGGCCATTTGACATAATCACACGCTGTATAGACAAGATCACATGATAAGTGGACATGATAACACGCCCTTTTAGCATAATGACACGTTTGTTTGACACAATAAGACGCATAGTGGACAAGTCAACACCACAAATTGACAAGTCAACATGGCCATTCGACATAATCACACGCTGTATAGACAAGATCACACGATTAGTGGACATGATAACACGCACTTATAACATAATAACACGTTTGTTTGACACAATAAGACGCATAGTGGACAAGTCAACACCACAGACAGACAAATCAACACGGTCTTCTGACATAATCCCACGCTGTATAGACAAGATCACGCGATTAGTGGACATGATAACACGCTCTTTTAACATAATTAAAAGTTTATTTGACACAATAAGACGCATAGTGGACAAGTCAACACCACAAATTGACAAGTCAACATGGCTTTTCGACATAATCACACGCTGTTTAGACAAGATCACACGATTAGTGGACATGATAACACGCCCTTTTAACATAATGACACGTTTGTTTGACACAATAAGACGCATAGTGGACAAGTCAACACCACAAATTGACAAGTCAACATGGCCATTCGACATAATCCCACGCTGTTTAGACAAGATCACACGATTAATGGACATGATAACACGCACTTTTAACATAATGCCACGTTTGTTTGACACAATAAGACGCATAGTGGACAAGTCAACACCACAAATTGACAAGTCAACATGGCCAACTGACAAAATAATACGCTGTTTAGACAAAATCACATGATTGGTGGACATGATAACACGCTCTTATAACATAATGACACGTTTGTTTGACATAATAACACGCAAAGTGGACAAGACAACACCACACATTGACAAATCAACACGGCCATTTGACATAATCACACAACTTATAGACAAGTTCACATGATTCGTGGACATGATAACACGTCTTCCTGACACAATCACGCAACAATTTGACATAATAAGACACGGGGTGGACAAGACAAAAAGAAATATGACAACATCAGACAGCTGTGGCGTTCCATAATAAAAGCTCGATCTAGGTCTACTGTAATGTTTTCTTTCCAATTTTATCAAAAAATAGCTAAATAAACAGACAACAGGAAGTACGTCAGTGCGGTCATTATTCACGTGCGATGACGTATAGGAGCACTTGCTTTATCTGTAAGACAGTTAAACGCCGGCGCTTCGCGCCGCTATATAACTGTGAAACACTCTTTTTAACTACCTTACCTTTACGTTATCACTGTTTTGTTACTCGTGTTCTAAAGAAAAAAATAAGAGGAAAACAGTTGGTTATCGATTCGGAGTTATTTCGGATGTACTGTTACACCGGTATTTCGAGAATAAAAACCCGTCTGCTCAAAACACATAAAGCGGAACCGGATCTCGCGAAAAAAGCTTTCTTAGTGAATGCAGAATAGACTCACAGGCGTTACCGTCTCGGGGATTTCCCCGGCGCTTCGCGCCGGGATAAATCCCCTATTAACTGCAACGTTAAATGAACAACAAAGTATGTCCCTAGCCACAGAAGTTACTTGCCTTTGAAACACGTATGCATTATAACGGATAAGACGGGCTCCAATCGGAACATCATTCGGAAAAAGCCGAGTGTCACTACTCGGCTTTTTCCGAGTGATGTTCCGATTGGACGGGCTCAAGCCACTTCCGTTTGTTGATTGCAAAAGGTTCACCTTGTATTTTATATATTCCTTTAAATGTTCATCTTCTTAAAGATTGGAAGTTTCGGCCAGAGAATATTCTTAAATTCACTTCGGGTAACTAAAAGAAAGATTACGACTGGTAGTCGCACCTGGTACAGAGTGACTGTGGATTAAATGACTTTCAGGGTACCGTGTATATTGGTATTCTATAAAACAAAACAAACAAAAAAGCTTAATATCTAAAACATGTACTGCTCACAATGCTTGTTTATGAATTAAATACAAGCAATTATCTGTCACAATATATGTATGCAGGTGAGCTGGTGCAACTGGTGCGAGAAATCGAGGTGTGGGGTAACGACTAGGCCATTGTTAGAACAGTCGTGTATTCAACAAACTATGCTACTGTAGTGACAGCCGAAAGCCACCGGTGCACGTTATCTTCGGCGAACAAAACGTACAATGTAAATCTGATTACCGTATTTTCGCGTTTCAGCTTTTCCTGTGTGGTGTACAGCCCGTTTTAATAAAAATTAAACATACGATATGTTTTATCTATAATAAGGAAAGCTGGCGCAGTAAAAACTATCTTTATATGATAACTTCCTTGGATGCTGTACAAATTGTACATTATGATGCAAAATCTGTCATGCATATGCGTGACGTCATCAATCTGAAAATGTTCGATAATCGAACCTAGGAGATCATTGACACACGTGGCGGATCACTGTATGATAATTTAATACATGTGCACGTGTCATACTGCACGCTCGAGACAGGCGTGCCTGGTGGTACTGTCAATGTTTGTGCTGGCTGAAAATAAAGAAAACGGTGTTGTTCAGTGTATGTTCTGTAATGTTTAAGTAACAGTAGCTCTACATGTGTTTATTTCTGATGTAAACAATAAAGTATACAATGTGAAAAATAAATACAGCTAATCGAACCGTCGAGGTTTGTGTATCAATAAGTTTCCATCATCTTGTTTTGTTGGTGATGATGATTACGTAGAAACTAATTTTAGTTTCGTTGCATAGTGTCTGAATAAGGCAGTGGCAGTGTGAGAATTACGTTTATGTACGAGTTAATTTTAGTTTCGTTTCCGTGTGTACCAGCTAGTGCAATTGTGCCTGAATGAGTATTATGCTCTTGTTGGTCTTAGATTTATAACGTGACTGAGTAAAGTCTATCTACCAGCTGATTTCAGTTTAACGAGATTTGAGTGAGGTTCAGGTACAATAATTCTGTGACTTACAAGCTGATATCAGTCATCTTGTGGTGGCTTGAGTAAGGTTTATTTACCAGCTGACTTACATGCCGTTGCGATGTTTTTATAACAGTTAATTAAGTTAAGCTTAATTTGCAGTGTCTGTGTGAGGTATACAAGACCGTAAATGACACGGAACTACAAAATACCTATGGGCTTATACATCTTATATTATGTTGTTGACCATGTTGATTTAAAAAAATACATTGTATACATATTATATACTCCTGTCATCAGAATATCTTTGCAAAACTGTTTGTAGCCTAAAAAATCGCGTTTATTGGTGCTTATAGTGTTGCTTGAAGTGTTGACGTTATCACTTGACCATATCAAAGCAGCCTCCTTTATACTCATTCGCATCTTTCCCAGAATTACTGTAGCGTAGCGTGACGCAATACATCGGTGCGTGGAAATTTCATTACCCATTGATTTGCTTACACTGTCGTATTTTGTACTTCAAAAATATAGACAGATGTGCCCAAGAAGGAACAACTTAGTATGAATAGATTCATCCCTCGTTTTCGCGGACACCCATATGAAATATAGAAGACAGAAATTGCCCTGCATCATCGGGTAGATTGGCCCGTTCGTAAATAAAATCTGTAAACATGTAGTACAACAGTTAAAGGTTTGAATAAATTATAGCTGACGAGGTTTTTGCAATGCATATTTAATGACTTATTCAAACTAGATACACAATGTGTAATTATGAACATTGGTTTTTGAGCGGAGCTGCTGAATGCTGAGTTTGATTAAAAGAATCAAATAGGGTTGAGTGTAGTAATTTTGCAAAAAAACAACATAAAATATGTGAAAAATAGTTTATGCATAAACATAAAATTGTCGACAATTTTGTTGTACTTGTACATATGTAATTGATCATAACTCAATATTAAATCATATATTAAGATGTTCACCTGTTCTTAAGTGCGGGCTGGTAAAAATGCTTAAAAACTCAAACTAAATTGTCTATGAGTATTTCAAATACACAGAGGATTTTTGTTTGTTTCAGTGAAATATCGATTTTAAGTGAACGCCAAATATTGATATTTTCATGACTGGCGTAGTCACGAGTGAAAATGTCATTTGTTTGTGTTCACGAGTGAAATAAAATTGATATTTCACTGAAACAAACAAATTTTCTTTTTATTTTATGTTTTTTGGCAAAATATTCAGTAAAATCTGGAATTATAGTATTTCTTATTCCCCATGGATCACCCCAGAATGATTACTACCATCATTACTTAAAACGCAACAAAAATAGTTAAAATATTTCGATTATTTTTGATAAAAGTATTTAAGAAGTCATATCAATTTTTATCATACAACGAAAATGAAACATCGATTCATTAGATATGGGCCTAAATTTTTTTTATTAAATAAGTCTGCGCTTTGTCACTCCAAGAATAGTGTTGTAATACTGTAAAACAATTTAATTTCGTGACACCGAAATTTCGCGTTTTTTGTCTAATTTTGACGGTTTTCCTAATTCGCGTAGTTTTGAATTCACGAAGTACAACATCCTGAAAATCGGAAGTAACGTTTTTATTGGATAACCTTGGTTTTTAACTTAATTTACATGTGCGTCGTATAAATTAACCCAAAGCCGAAATTGCCATTTCCTGTACAAAATGTATAATCCTACTTGTATCGATCGATTTGTTTGAGTAAGAAGATATGAACCGTCTAGCCTGAGAAGTGTTAGTTAACGAGGAAGTTGAGGAGAGTATGTACGCCGGAATCGTCTAGAAAAAGAAAAAAGGAGCTCATACGGAGATTATTCGGGGTTTTTTTTGTTGTTTTTTTGTTTGTTTAATTAATCACTCGTATTACATATCACTCGCCTGACATGCGCAAACTATTACAGTTTTGCAATTGATTGATTACAGTTCAGGTAAGCCAACAACCAAAGATGTGCAAATGAATTTTAATTCACACGATTTGCAAGTTATTTTCAAACAAACAAAGAGATCAGCTTGTGAAAACCTTATTGACACCTCTCATCCAGAATTGTTTTATCACTTCTTTCAAGCGTCTACCTGTCAATGATCAATTTCCAACATGCAATGTTGTTTATATACGTTTTCAAATATTGGACTCACAAAGCGAAAAGGGAGTAAGGGTTGAAACATCTACCTTGAGGTACAGTCTGTTAACTTCGTACGTTTGTTAGTACCACAAATTCGGATGAAATTTAATTCGGCTAAGGAATTTTCCATGACATTCTTGAATTCGCGAGGTACTAATATCGCGAATATTAGCGAAAATAAAACGATTGCGATCAGCTGTTCATTCTTTAAAATATGCTTGGTCCAGGGCTGACCTAAGTGCTAAATGTTTTCAAAATTTAGTGCATTTGTGAATAATGAGCGATTGTAAGGGTAGTTTTTCCCACTTTTTATAGGTGTCTTATAGGTTTCAGACCATGATCATACAAGTATTAAGAAAGAACTGTGAAAATTGGAAGGTGGTTTCTCAAATTTTGATTTAAAATTGCTATAGATGGATATAAATGATCTAACTAAGGAAATACCCACAACACTATATTCAAAAACATATACTTTACAGCCATTTTTCGATTTTATGTAATGTTCTATCACGTGTAAATGAGGGGAACTATGTATCTCATAGGTGAGAAATTGGATAAAGCTCAGTAATTTAGCATTATTAATCACCCACTGTCAGTCCTGTGTATGAAACTTTTGTATTGAGGACGAGCTGGAGATTATGGGTGTGAAATTATGGCACTTTTGTTTAGAATGTGGGTCTAAAGTAGTTCGGCAAAATCAGTGAAAATAAAAATGATATTTTCACTGCTTTGAAGCAGTGAAACACCAATTTTATTTCACCGATATATTTCATTATTTCAATGAAAAGCAGAAAATAAATGTATATTGTTATTTTATTGTATTTTTGTGTTTGTTATTTGATGTTTTTCTTTTCGTTTATTGTAAATATCGTCATTCTTATCCAATCGTTACTCTTATTGTATGTTCAACATCCTTATCGTATTGTCGTTACTGTTATACTGTATTTAGGTTTAGTCATTTTATTTACAATATGATTACAAACATTAACAATGATAATAGTAAACGTACTACTTAGCAATGTATGGCATGTCATATTTCATAGATATCATAAACAATACCCTTTTGTAATATAAACTTTAAAATTTTGTGCATCACAATTTTGGCGATTTCCGCTATACATCGGAATGAGTACTTCAAAAAATGTGTTTGTTTATGAATTTATTGTTGCATATCGCTTCTTTACAAGTGTTCTTCACTTTACCATTTTCTTGCAAATGAAAGCAAATTTATGTATGTCACATTTGTAGTCGTGCCACTTCAGTCCCTTTGCATTGCGCATAACCGTGCAGTCCTCGTCATAATCCGCGAAATTCTGTGGCTGATTTATATCCCAGTTCCTAAAAGAAAAGATAATATACATATAATAATACACACACGTTATATGAAAGTGAATTTGTTTATTCCTTCTCTTCAGAAGAAATATCTTCATCGGATTTTATCATTGAACCATAGAGGGAAATAAGTGACATCGATAGACGTCCGAAGACAACCAACTAAACAATTGATGCCATCTTAGCTATGAATGGTCATATTCCTGCCCGGATGTATCTGATTACGTGACGTAAAACAAGTAATATTGATAACTGCAGATGAGGATATACATATACAGTGCATAGGCTTTAAAACGAATTTCATTCGCGTGAAAATATTAGCAATGCCTTTTTATTGCGTAATAAGAAACACAGTTGATAATGTGAAAGTTTGTTATGTACTCTCGACTGCTAAAACCATCTGACTATCACTGGCAGCGTATTTCACTCACATCATTATATGTCCTCCAAACTTCGTAAAAAATAATTATGAAGAAAAAATGAGAAAAACTCTCTAAATAAAAATGAATATAGAATGTTGCATCAAATCTTAACTGTACAAACTTTTGCGGGTCCTTGTATAAAGCAGGATGAGTCAGACATTAAAATACTTACGCATATACCAGTGGTTTGCCATTTCTTACTGAGACCCACTTCCCTTCGTCTTCCCGATCAGTTATTCCTATCCATATATGTCGCTGGCTTAGCTTGTTAAGATACTCATTTTCATCTTCTGATCGAATATCAGCAATAAATGCAGCTTCATTTGAACAGATTCCAATGGCCGTTTCAAAGTCAACTGCGTCGGTGTGTAAATTGTAGCAGTATCCCATAAATTGCTTCCAGTTAGGCAGACAGGCCATTCTACTTTCCAGTTCCTCCAGCAGTTTGAGAGAAACTTTGTCGTCGATTTCTGATTCAATGTTACTGAGAAGTGTAGCATGTTGAGATGATTGCGTCTGTAGATTGCTTAAATGTTCTTTCAAAGTTTCTATTGTTTCTTCGTTATGTTTAATTTCTGATTGTAAGAACTTTATTTCATTATCAGTGTCGTTCATTGCATTTGTTAGCATTTTGTTCAGTTTGCCGACCTCATTTGTAATGAGTGTTTCTAATCGATTCTCAAGTGCTTTAAATCTCACATTAAAAGTGTCCATTGTGTCGTTGACATTCTTTTGAATGTCACCAAATTCCCTTTCTTGTCTGTATGCCAGATTTTTCAGTCCTGTTATTTCATTTCGTATCCAATATTTTTCTTCGCCTAAAGCTTTCAGTACATGCTGTTTGAACTCTCCAGTGAGCCCCTTGTCGTCTTTGGCTGTCAAGGTATTCTGACGTCCACATTCATCGCGATCGTTCCTTTCGCGGCCTTTCACGGAGCAGGCGGTGTCATTTGCTTCTGATAAGGTATCGTTTAGAACCTGCACAGAATCCTTTAACTGAGTTAAATCTTTCAACCCGAAGTTCAACTGAATTTCAACATTAGTCAGCCTAGGTTCTATTTGTCTTAAACGTTTGTTGACAAGCAGTCCATTGGATGCCATCAACTGAACACTCAAGAGGACGTAAATTAAACGCATAGTGTTTTATGGAGGAATACACAAGCTGAAATGAATTAATGTCTTACACTAATTTACGTATATGTACTACTTTGTACTACTTAGAATACTTGTAACGACCTCTTAATGGGAGATTTTTGACAAATATGATAAGTAGGACGCGATGTTATGACCTTTCAAAAAATAGCTTTCTACTTTCGATTTCTACAAGTCGAATGAAGATTTTCGGTAAACAATCTAGGACTGTAGAAGTTCAGGAAATATCACCACATGTATATTTAATTAGGTCATATTGAGGGAAGTGTAGATCACTAATGCGAATTTAAGGGAACTTGTGATTCTACCTTTTTGATAAGTGCTTTTTAGTATTTATATCATAGACTATAAACTATATTTATTGTTATACTATTAAAACAAGTCAGAAGAAAGCATATGCACTTGCTTTGTTCAACTTTTGGACGTTACGGGTAGATTTATTATGTGCCCAACTTGAAAACATGTCCAATTTCATATGAGACTACACATTCAGTCTAAATTAAAAATCGTAGAAAATCTAGTTTTCAAATGTTTAGCTCGACTATTTGAAGAATAGTGCGAGCTTTCCTATTCACCCTGGCGTCAGCCTCACGCCTTAGTTGAAGTTTTGCATGCAACGACTTATCTCCCAGTTTAATGTAAGAAATAAGTATTGTTCATATGATATACAACTTGGACACAAACCTATATACATAGCGTATATAGGTACGAAACATGGGTGACAGGAGTGACTTTTGAGTGTCCTGGGATGGATAGATCAGGAAAATAGTTTTTAAAAAAGTTTTATTCGCCCATGCGTCAAAATGTTTTTTATTGCAGGATTTACAAAGATTGATATCCCTCTAGACTCTTTGTTTAATACACGCTGACGCACACACACCACACAAACCAGCACACACACACGCACAAGCACACAACGCACACACAACGCACAAGCACACGCACGCACACACACACACACACAATACAATACATTGTTTATTAAGAGTCGGTTTGTCATTATAAGCACAGTAAACATAAGGTATGTATGTACAGGCCTAACAAATAACATCTATAGTCATAAGAAATAGCATCATTTTTTGCATTAAAATTATTAGATTAGTAATATTATCACATTATCTGCTCTATTGTTAGTAAAGCAAATTAATAAAATACAGATACAGATATACTACATTGATAAAACTACTTAGCAATTCAGCATAATACAAACTGCATGTACTTATGTACACTCGAAAGGCCACATTTTATCCCTGATGATCTTGAAAATTAATTACAATGTTTGCCTTGATGGTCAGTCTAAGTCAAGTTGGACACTGAGTCATGTTGGAACAAAAACTAGGTCACAAGGTCAAATTAATTAGATGGATATTAAAAGTTGTGTGGAAATCTTGGCCTGCAATGTGGGTCTAAAGCTGCCATAAAATTGAGAAATAAAACTACAAAAAAATAAGAACATTTATCTCCCCAAATCAGATTTGGGAAGAACTTAGAACGAATGTATACTATCGTATTATTGCTCCAGGAAGCACTGGTCAGCGACTTCCTCACATTAAAATGATATTACAGGCACAGTGCATGCAGGTAGGGTATGACACAAAATGACATAAATAAATAAATGCTAGACTATAACTGTGTTGTGTTTATGAACTAAAAGAATAGGAGCAGACCTCTCCATCACAGGCATTAATCAAGCTTCTGAAATGAGAGGATCTAGCTTTATCTCTAAAATGCTGAAAAGGCGAATTCCAAAGTGTTGTAGCACTGGAACGGAAAGATCTGCTACCGTAGATTGATGCTTTTACCTGAGGAAGTTTTGCCGCAATTGTGTAAATAATAACTGATGTATGTTATTGTTACTAAGTCATGAAGATATACCGGACCTTGTTTGTTAATTATTTTTTGAACTTCAAGAGCTATAGTCCTCATTCTTCGCAGCTTCAATATGGGTAGTTTAGACCTAACTAGAAGAGAACTGTAGTCGGACTCATTATCATCATATATGAAACGATATGCCCGTTCTTGGATTTTCTCTATTTTTATTACAGAATGGCCAAGTAAGAGGACAATAGTCAAAATTTGGTCAGGATGAATGAGTGATATATATTTAATTTACCTTATATACACAGATTTCTACCGATTCGTTTATATTATTAGTTGTCTTGATGCTTTTCTGAAAATCTTAGATATGTAAGAATGGAATTTAAGTTTGAAATCTAAAGTTACACGTAGCAAATTTACTTCTTTTTCACAGATGATTTCATTGTTGTCTTATTTAAATACAATATTTTTATCTTTAGTTTTCTTTCCTATAGCTATAGCTTGAAATTTATCATGATTTGCTTCGATATGATTACCCGAAAACCATTGTATTAGTGATTCGCTATCCTTTTCAAAAGTTGTAACTACATTTTCAACGTTTTTATCACAATGGGAGACAGTGCTGTCATCAGCATAATCATACACACTGATGTTGGAGACACAATGAAAAATGTCATTTATAAAAAATATTAGATGATACCGGTCCAAGTATGGAACCTAGAACCTACACGTGTGTAACAATTTTCGAACTATATAGGAGTTTTTACCGAGTTTAAACATACTTTTGTTATGTAGAAAGAAAGAAGCGCGCGCTTAGACGTTATGTGTTGTATACTAAGAGAGGTAACTCGTACGAGAACATCGCACATCACTCACATACACGTACGAGTTATTGAGCAATGCTTTCGCCGGATATAATATTGCCTATTTTCATATTATAGATAGGGTTTTTGTTTAGCCTGGTCACCAGGCCCTGAAATATCCTTTTTACTAATTGATATTTCACTGTTTTGTTTTAGAGCCAGTCTACTATCCAGCGACGATCTCATGTAAAACTGCCCCAGTGTACAAAGCAAACTCATATAAAATAAACTGGAAATAGTGCATGAAATATAGTACACAGAAAAAACATAAATTTTATCAGAGTAGTAATTAGTCTAGGTTTTGTTAATCATACTGGTGATAGGATCAACAATAGAGTGTTTCGCCCAATTGATTAGTCTAGAAAAAAAACATGTTGACAAGTGGCCTTTGTCATTGATAACTTATCAATTTGCCTACTTACAAAAGATTGAAGACGGTCACGGGTGTATTCAACTTGTTTTCATTAACTACTTTCAGGCTTGGGTGTTCTTCATTAATAGTAATTGAATCGTTCCAATATCGTTTCTTGGTCATTTACTAGGTTGTTTCCTAGTAACAGGGTCCGTATATTACGAACCCTGCTAGTGAATCGCCGCGCGGATCCGAAACTTTTCACATGGTCAATAAGCAAGGTCATGACATTAAATTCAACAACAGTTGCATGAATATTGTCTATAACATTTCTTTTTTTTTTACTTAAAAAAAAACTGGTTAAAGTTTTGCATGTAAATGCATCTTCAAATCTACTGCATGCTTGTACTGGAAGATAAGTAAAGAAAAGATTAATTTTCAGTCAGGCGGCAAGACTACAACGGCATAATTATACAGGCGAAGCCCGACCATAGGTAATGCGGGCGGAGCCCGACCGTAGGTAAACGTATGTACGAGTATTTAATTGAATACAGAAAGCAACTATATAACTGATTTGTCATATATACCATTGCAAAATTAGAAAGTGTCGACTCCGTGACGACACGATTGCATACTTATAACGCTGCACTTTCGATGCAAAATTTGTTTACAAAGCGACGTCATTGATCAAAAGAAGTTGTGATGTCATTAAATGTCCGCCATTTTTGTTTAGAAAAAGGCTACACTTTTCCATTGGATGCATTGAATGCAGGTTTGTACTTGTGTAAAGAGATCCAACCTATTTATACACATTCCTAAAGTTTGAAGCCTTTCTTGTGACGCCATAAATATCACCATTACTTTTTGCAATCAACCCTCGATGCATGACTATATGGATATTTGGTACCAATAATATTCGTTACTTTAACGGTTTTTGCGTCCTCTGGCCCTGAAAATTCGTACCATTAGGGCATGACATTTTTGAATGTCAAATGTCGTATGTCGCGCTAGCAGGACATATAATTTTTGAATGTCGAATGTCGTATGTCGCGCTGGCAAGACATTCACTGTTTGAATGTCGAATGCCGTATGTCGCGCTAGCAAGACATTCAAACTTTAGTAGTTTTATAGATTTTGAATGTCGAATGTCGTATGTCGTTTGTTGAGCTTACTTCACGGAAATATTAACTTTAATACTTATTATGCCCCCTTCGAAGAAGAGGGGTACATTGATTTGCAGATGTCGGTCGGTCGGTCGGTCGGTCGGTTGGTATGTCTGTCCGTCCGTCTACCAACTGGTTTTCGGATGATAACTCAAGAACGCTTGGGCCTAGGATCCTGAAACTTGATGTGGAGGTTAGTCATGAACAGCAGAGGACCGCTTTTATTCTTTAATGTCAGTATGTCAAAGGTAAAGGTCACGGTGACCTGGAATAGTAAAACGGTTTCCGGATGATAACTTGAAAATGTTTAGACCTAGGAAATTTAAACTTGATGTGGAGGTTTGTTCTGACCAGCAGATGATCCCTATTGATTTTGTGGTCAGTAGGTTAAGCTTCAAGGTCACGGTGACCCGTAACTATAAAACAGTTTCCGAACGATAACTCGAGACCGCTTGGGCCTAACATCTTCCAACTTGATGTGGAGGAGGGTCATAACTGGTAGAGGACCCCTTACGGTTTTGAGATTAGAAGGTCATAGGTCAAGGTCATAGTGATCCTGAATTGTAGAATGGTTTCCGCTCAATAACTTCTGTTAGGACTAACCAATTGCAATGAAATTTGGTTTGTAGGTTTTGCGGGGAGAGGAAGCTTGGGTTACATTTGGGGTCACAACGATCAAGGTCAAGGTCACTGTAACTAAAAATAGAAACATGGTTTTCGCTTAATAACATGAGTAAGGAGTGACCAATTGCAATGCGACTTTATTTGCTTATATATGCGATTTGCTTTTTATATATTTATACACGAGCATTTTTGTGTTTTACATACCATGCCTTTTGTTTCCATTGCGTGTGTTAGAGATTCACCTAGCAGGGATTACTTTTATTTACACTGTCCTGTGACTTTGGAACATGGTGGGGGTAAGAGTGAGGTTGGGTGCGCACCATAAACCGGTTTAAGCTCCCCAGTGGTGTTTTTGCCACTGACCGTTCCAAGGCGGTGCCCCACTGTGTTCCTTTAATTGTTCGTTTTGTCCTCGTGTGTTTGCTTTGTATGCTAGTGGGTGTTGGTAGTGTATATGTGTGTGTGTGTACATGATTGTGTGTCGTGT
>JAFMSR010000006.1:24565548-24770548 GCA_022818135.1 Saxidomus purpurata
CCCAGATCTAAAGTCCGCAGCTTGAAGCACTGGCGCGTGTTTCTCTACTATGTTCATCTAAATTTACCTTTTGGAATTAAACCCTTTCGCTCCGCGCATAAGTCACCTGTTTTGCAAAGTCTTCATAAGCGGAAACGTTATAACTTTTCATTTAGAAACGTTTGGCTTTTTTTAAATGATAAATGCCACATAATATGTTTGGATGATCTTGTACTGATATCTCAAATCCTTATTGATAAAGACCTTTAAATCATGACACAGGGGGTGGGCTAAATTTCCCTATCTGACTATATTGAAAACTTCGAAAATGTTCCCTCTGAAGCCGTTGATGCAATTTTGAAACAAAACCCACAGGAATAAGAACTTCAACTAAACTGAACACAATTTGCTAAAGCGATGTAAATACGTCAAAATATTATGGCTATATCCTTTATCCCAGATACCATAGGTCAGCTTTTGAAATTATTTCATCTTCGTCCTCGGTCAATATCACTTTTAACAGGTCCGCACAACTATATATTGACCTCAAAAGTAGTCTATAATTGTATAATATACCCTTGGTTCATTAGCAATGAAATGAGTGGATAGGGATCGTTTTAATTAAGTGATTTGTCTTACTATCACTTTTTAGTCTTATTTATTTTTAATCTTTCATTAGACCATGTTCAATAGATTTTGTACTGACTCAGCAGATTTTCACATGAAGCGTCTTTATTTCGAAAAGAATATACATATACATGTACAATGTAAATACGAGTAAAAATTGTATGGCAATAAAAAGCTTCAAAACACCTAATATAAATTGTGACTAAAATATAAAGAAAAAACATTTAATTTTTAACTAACAAATATTAACTACAAAAGTGTTCTTACATTCACATAATTTTCTTCAATTCTGACAAAAATTCAAAACATAACTTATTTTCATATGGCCGTCGGAAAAACATGATAAAAAACATGTATATACAAACATACGTACGTACGTACATACAAAACCAATATACATAGCAAATCATACATACCAAATCAATCTTTTTAATATAAAAAGCGCATTTTATACATTTACGACACTAAAATAACTAGTATAAAGTTTCCTATGTAAGTAGTTTCTACTTTTGTTTTAAAGCTGCTCGCTCTCAGATTTTTGTAAAAAGAATAAAGTTCTTCAAACTGTATGAAAATAACATATTTTAGAACATATAGTCATATAAAAAGGTTCCAGTATAAATTCCTGTAAAGTATATCTGTAGATTTGAAATAATACGCTACCAAATAATAAAGCGTTGCAAACGCTTTTGAAATTCCAATATAAACATATAGTGTAGCGGTGCCGTAAATCCAGCATTTTCAATCGATTTTCGCAAACTCTTACCTAGATATTTACTTCTTTTGTTGATTCTAGCCTTTAGTTTTACATTTATGTATTAGTGTGTCATTTTTGAAAAAAAAAATATTTTCAACGGCAACTGAGGGCGAGCAGCTTTAAACACCATGTTGTACTTCTAATGATATCAAATCCATGGCCATAGCATTCCATACTTTAAAACTATAATAGTGTCTCTGTTTAAATTAGTCCTAGGTTTCATTTGTAAAACAAGATCTTTGAGAGATGTATAATACAGTATTAATTCTAACATATATAGTACATATTTCGTATTGCCCTTTTCTCAAAATTGTCGAATATTGGAAGAATATAACCGTTTTAAAACATTAACTTCATCTCTTCCAATAAATAAAATAAAATGTTATTTAAATATAATTATTTTGGTGTTAACTTTTTGCAAACATAATCAATATGGGTATGCCAATTTAGAAAAACTGCATAATACTACCGCGTGGCATAGATAGATACACCCTGATTCTTATATTAAACAATCATAAAACATATTTTGCCATTATAATACAATGAATATGAAGCTTATAACATTTTATAAGAAAATAAACATTAATACGGTAGTACAATATGCCGTATTGTGCGGCTACATATACCGTAAACGGTATTATATGAATTTTCTTGACCAGCTCAGCTGAATTAAGGTAAGATGGCACTAGCGTTCCTACGATTTGTATACATCATTTGTCAATATGCTTATCACTGATGCAATTGCATAATCATCTTTTTATACTCAATTGTATTTCTTTCTCTGTAAATCATACGGAAAAGAACGATGCATAATCATCTTTTTATACTCAATTGTATTTCTTTCTCTGTAAATCATACGGAAAAGAACGATGCATAATCATCTTTTTACACTCAATTGTACTTCTTTCTCTGTAAATCATACGGAAAAGAACGATGCATAATCATCTTTTTATACTCAATTGTATTTCTTTCTCGTAAATCATACGGAAAAGAACGATGCATAATCATCTTTTTACACTCAATTGTATTTCTTTCTCTGTAAATCATACGGAAAAAGAACGATGCATAATCATCTTTTACACTCAATTGTATTTCTTTCTCTGTAAATCATACGGAAAAAGAACGACGATAATCATCTTTTACACTCAATTGTATTTCTTTCTCTGTAAATTATACGGAAAAGAACGATGCATAATCATCTTTTACACTCAATTGTATTTCTTTCTCTGTAAATCATACGGAAAAAGAACGATGCATAATCATCTTTTACACTCAATTGTATTTCTTTCTCTGTAAATCATACGGAAAAGAACGATGCATAATCATCTTTTTACACTCAATTGTATTTCTTTCTCTGTAAATCATACGGAAAAGAACGATGCATAATCATCTTTTTACACCCAATTGTACTTCTTTCTCTGTAAATTATACGGAAAAGAACGATGCATAATCATCTTTTTACACCCAATTGTATTTCTTTCTCTGTAAATCATACGGAAAAGAACGATGCATAATCATCTTTTTACACTCAATTGTATTTCTTTCTCTGTATATGATACGGAAAAGAACGATGCATAATCATCTTTTTACACCCAATTGTATTTCTTTCTCGGTATATTATACGGAAAAGAACGATGCATAATCATCTTTTTACACCCAATTGTACTTCTTTCTCGGTATATTATACGGAAAAGAACGATGCATAATCATCTTTTTACACTCAATTGTATTTCTTTCTCTGTAAATCATACGGAAAAGAACGATGCATAATCATCTTTTTACACTCAATTGTACTTCTTTCTTTGTATATTATACGGAAAAGAACGATGCATAATCATCTTTTTACACTCAATTGTACTTCTTTCTCGGTATATTATACCGAAAAGAACGATGCATAATCATCTTTTTACACTCAATTGTATTTCTTTCTCTGTAAATCATACGGAAAAGAACGATGCATAATCATCTTTTTACACTCAATTGTATTTCTTTCTCTGTATATCATACGGAAAAGAACGATGCATAATCATCTTTTTACACTCAATTGTATTTCTTTCTCTGTAAATCATACGGAAAAGAACGATGCATAATCATCTTTTTACACTCAATTGTATTTCTTTCTCTGTAAATCATACGGAAAAGAACGATGCATAATCATCTTTTTACACTCAATTGTATTTCTTTCTCTGGAAATTACACGGAAAAGAACGATGCATAATCATCTTTTTACACCCAATTGTATTTCTTTCTCTGTAAATTATACGGAAAAGAACGATGCATAATCATCTTTTTACACTCAATTGTACTTCTTTCTCGGTATATTATACGGAAAAGAACGATGCATAATCATCTTTTTACACCCAATTGTACTTCTTTCTCTGTATATTATACGGAAAAGAACGATGCATAATCATCTTTTTACACTCAATTGTATTTCTTTCTCTGTATATTATACGGAAAAGAACGATGCATAATCATCTTTTTACACCCAATTGTACTTCTTTCTCTGTAAATCATACGGAAAAGAACGATGCATAATCATCTTTTTACACTCAATTGTACTTCTTTCTCTGTAAATCATACGGAAAAGAACGATGCATAATCATCTTTTTACACCCAATTGTACTTCTTTCTCTGTATATTATACGGAAAAGAACGATGCATAATCATCTTTTTAAACTCAATTGTACTTCTTTCTCTGTATATTATACGGAAAAGAACGATGCATAATCATCTTTTTACATCCAATTGTATTTCTTTCTCTGTAAATCATACGGAAAAGAACGATGCATAATCATCTTTTTACACTCAATTGTATTTCTTTCTCTGTAAATCATACGGAAAAGAACGATGCATAATCATCTTTTTACACTCAATTGTATTTCTTTCTCTGTAAATCATACGGAAAAGAACGATGCATAATCATCTTTTTACACTCAATTGTATTTCTTTCTCTGTAAATCATACGGAAAAGAACGATGCATAATCATCTTTTTACACCCAATTGTATTTCTTTCTCTGGAAATCATACGGAAAAGAACGATGCATAATCATCTTTTTACACCCAATTGTATTTCTTTCTCTGTAAATCATACGGAAAAGACAATGAACTTGACCATTGAGCAACGACCTTTGATTTTCCTCGGTTTTAACAAACAATAAATACATTTACGGCTCAGTTCTCGAAATCGGACCATACGCTTGCTTAATTTGACTGAATCAATCCGGAAAGTTCATGCACGGGTTTGCAGTCAATCAAACAGCACAATAACTTTGTTTTAAAGCAAAAGTAGAACAAATAGCTCTGTTAGTAGTCAATGCGGTGGTTTAGAAAATACAATCTAAACACCTTAAGTTTCTGAGAGATTGAAGATGTAACATATTAGATATATAAGGTGATCAATTAGCTATTAAAATTAAAATAACTTCACAAATATATTAATTGAAGCTGCGACTGTATTTCAAAGTTGTACAAGCAATGCACGCAAAGACCTTGGTTCATATCATTAATTGTTAAGTCAAAGTAAACAAATATTGTCTGTACAGCAAATACAGCTCATGTTAACAAATGACTGATGGAGTAATACAAAGCTGAACATACGCATACAGTGTTTCTTCAAAATTGTTATGTTTCTAATCATGCGAAAACAATACATCTGAGACAAAATTATTCAAGTTATCCATAATCCCGAAACAACACAAATTGTCAAATAAAATCTACGTAACAAAAAACAATAATGAAATTCACTTTATAAAAAATAAAAATAATTCATCAGTGTTTAAAAAAAGTGAAAATTGGAAAAGAACCAGTGTTACCTACATACACATTTAGAACAGTTAAATGTTCAATTGCGACAACATCAACATAATTATGAAAACATGTACAGAGAATTCCTCATTAAAATTCAGAAAAGAAGTCAAATATGCAAGATTAGTTTTAGTACAGAGAGACAGTACCTAGTATGTTCACAGAAAAGGAACGCCCAAGAGTACTGAAAGATTCATCAATTTATGAAATAAGGAAAGAGTCTGAAAATAACTTTCATTTGTAAAAAGAGTCTGGAAATAATGTAACTATGATTTGTAACAAGACTCATATAGAAAGAGAAAGAGAAAACATTTGGTTCGTGTATGTCAGTGACCAAACCAGACAAACATGTAATTGTGCAACTTTCCTTCACACAATTTGCCATATCTTACTTTCCTTTGCACCTGTGACAAGATCTACATATTGAATTTCGCAGATTCAAAAAGAGGGCCTTAACCTGCTGACGAAATTTCGATCCAGCCAAAAAGTATATATAAAAATTGATTGCATTATTATTCAGGGCTATGAAGAAAAAAATCCGACTCAAATAATCGTAATAAATATAACTCAAGAGATCTTCGAATTTTCGCAGGCTGGTGTAGATAATCAAATCAATATAAGGTATTTGACAGATTATGTAAATAGAATTAATTGTTAATACAATGATGGTTACCGTTCGTATCGCTGACTTTGTGGTTTTAGTGTCTTTTGTTAACAAAACCTTCAGCATAATTATAGAGCTCAGGAACATCACTGGAAATGGAATGAAAAACTGAACTGTTATTAAAAACCACTGGAAATAATAATAAAATGCAGCATGTTCTTGCTTAATGACGCATGATTCGTGTCTGAACTCTACCAAAGTTTCTTCGAATGCTACGATACAAATTGCAATCGTCCATAGCACCACCACAGCGATTCTTGCCAGTTTAGTAGTACATATTAGCTTTATTTTATACGGTTTAATAACACTGATTGCCCTCTCTAGTGAGATACACATCTGTGTCCATGGCGAAGCGTAAAAACCCAAAATAGAAATGCTAAGCGTCGGGCAGAAAACGATATATAATTCGGCGAGGTTTATAGGAACCCGGAGCGACAGCAGAAGGTCAGCAATTGCCAATGATGTGAGAAACACAGACGTTGATGATCCTCTATTCTGTTTGTCCAACATTATGATCACTATGAGGATGTTCGGTAGCGTAAGAAAGAACATTACAAATCCGATTTTTGCAAATATATTTTCGGCCAGTAGCAAGCTATTTGGTAAATAATCTTCGAAATCACTAAGCATCCAGTTGAAATACCATTCACTGTCAAACTGTAGTCTGTCAGAATCCCATGACGTTTTATTTTCATCAAACCCATACTCAGAAAAATTCAAGTGTTCATCTCCATCAACGGCAGTATCGACTGTCCAATTTGTAAATGTGAGATTTGATTGATCCATAACAGTGTCCAGTTTTAACTGATCTTAATTAAAGCAGCCACGTCTTTCGATACAAACACTTTCATACAGATATTTCCTGTAGAAATTCTCAACGAAGAATAAAGTCTCGCAGGTATCTCTTATTTATATATCAATTCAAATGTTATATTAGTCGTAGTTTCTTAGGTGGAGCAGATTTAACTTTTAGTGGGCGGTGCTACCATTTTACTCAGCGTTCGCTACCGACATTTGTTGAGATCATTTATTAGAATATTTCTTAGCCGCTCTGAACACATATGTTCTTCGATATAATTTTGCAGTACAAATATCATTGGCAGCTTTACAATTTACATAGCAGATGTAGAAAGAGCAAAGGTTTACATGCTATAGAAAAATGAATTTGGTGTGTATATATAGATCGGGCCCACGCCATGCAAAACATTTAATCCATTATTTAATATTTAACTGTCATAATTAATCATATAAATGCGTTGTTAAAATATGTCGACAATTTAATGCATTTAATTTATTGTTCACGTAGTTTGGCTTATTACACAGGCATGGGCGCCGTGTGTTAAAGGTTAAAGACCGTACCTCCTCATATGACACCAGTACTGGTTTTTCCAGGAAGCGGACTCGAGAGTGACTCGATAAGCTACAAGCTTTCTTCACAATCGAGCTAAAATAAATTAGAATAAACTATAAAGGTTGCTTATAGTGTTTACTATGGAGGATCACGTGACCTCATGTTTCCACAGTCTTCTTTCCTCGAAAGTGGAACCAATCTGCAAAAGTGGAAACTGTATTTTTCGCCCAATGTTGTTTCGTACTATTAAAGCTCAACTTGCAATTTTGCCACAGTTCTTAAATAAACAGGTCTTACCATTCTTAAATAAATAACATTGATATCGTTAGTAAATAGTGTGTAATTTAAGATAGCAAGGAAATAGTAAGGGAGTTGTCCGGTGAATGAGAATCGGAACGGTATATTTTGCAGACGAACTTTGCAGTCAATATAAAACAACGAAGGATTTTGATGACAATATACACGAAGAAGGGTATTTGATTTTACATACAATATAAATTGTATAGGAAAAGTTGTTACGATCGTAGATCTATATATGAACGAGAAACTTAATATGCTGCTTAATTTAATTTTGATAATGATAGGTGATAACAAAATACAAGACATTTACATAGATTTTAAATATTATTGCTATGTGATAATTGTATGAACTACATGTTATGTGTGTGTTAGTTGTTAGGCAGGTCAAAAGCTATGCATAGCTTACGTTTATTTGACATTGAGTAGACGTTTTATATTGTGACCTTGCAAGTTGAAATAAGATAAGCATCAATCAGCCGTTCTTTTGAGAATATTCTAAAAAAAACTGTTTGCCTCATTGTAAATCTTGATTTGTCTTAAAACTGGCAATATCTTCAGGCAATCATTAGGTCTATTGCTTGATAAATTAATTTGCAAGAGGCAGAATTGGAAATAATGAATATTAATTTATCAACTTAAATTAATTTTAAACGGACCAAGCATGTACATGTTTAGAATTTTTAGTAAGCGCTAACAAATACGATATCAGTTATTCTGAGTTAAAATTGTGTATTTGACTAACAGTAAACTGTGATTGTTTTAATTTCTGGAATGGTTTGGGGTGATTTTAGCGTAGTGACCTGATCCCTGGAAACCCGAAAGAATAATATCAGGTTTTTTGGTATTTGCTACAACCTAGATACAACACTCCTACACACACTACTTAAAATCAGACAGTTCCTTTCCTTTTTATGCCTTGTAAACAATGTTTACTTGTATTTTATTCCACACAGCGACTTTGGCTTAATGAACGGTAAAGGGAAGTAATCGCTGCGGGTAGTTTGTGTTTTCATATCTATAAATCAGAGTTTCTTGAGACACTTTTCTGACTCATTCACTTGAATCTTATCGAACAACATTGGGTGGTGTATGAACTGTTGATACGATGGTATTTTGACATTATAAGGTTCGCTCATCCTAAAATTAATGTTTAAACAAAAGAAACCATTTCTCCAAACAAATCGCCATATTAAGGCTATACAACCACAGTTTAATTATTTACATTTCTTTGTTTTATTAAATAGCGTAACACATAAACATTTCGTAACTGAAATTAATGATATAACAATCATTATCGTGAACTTTAGTCAGATTGAAATTGTCTTTCCTAACACGTGTGGTAAGGTAAACCACTCGCAACAAAACTGCCGAAATACTGCTGGAGATTTGTTCAAACCTCTAGAAAAATTTGTTCCTGTCAGAAAATATTTGACTTTGAAAGCAATATGCAGACATGTTCTGAAATAAAGGAAATATCTATTCAAAAACAAGAACAGTTAGATAATTTTGCATTGACTTATATTTTTGTGACTTCATAAACCAGGCCACGACAAGCCACGATAAGCCCGATTTATACATTGATATAAGACATACGAGGCTAGACGTTTTCTAAAACTAAAGGCGCTTGTACGTAGCTAAATGGATTTAATTTGGATTTTAGGTGAATAGTAAAAAAGGGCTAAGTACAAATAATTTTAACACAGACACTAATTTTTCATCATTATGCTACTAGCACGTGTTCATTATTATGGCTTCAATTAGTGCATTAAAGGAGGGACGGTCTTTCTCAATAAAGTCATTCAGAGTCAGTCACTGCATGAGGTTGATCTCTTGCGGTGAACAGGTCTACAAGGTTTCCATTGCTGACATGAAGTGTTATTGTTTTTCTAAAGTAATGCGACAATATTGCTAAAAATGCGTTTTATTTCAGGATTGTGTGTGTCCTGCCTGCCTGTGTTAAGGTAATAAGAGTGTTTAGATAAATAATGCGTGCTTTCCTCTTTAGAAATAGAAGTGTGGGGTATCGACACGGCCATTGTTAGAATAGTCGTGTTTAAAGCAAACTATGCTACTGCAATGACAGCCGTCATGACATTTTTTTTGTTTCATGCGAAAAGTAAGGCACGCAAAGATGCTGAACAATCTATAACTTTTGAAAACTTTGCAACAGTTTGGTTGCAGATTAACTTGTATCAGTGATAATCTGAAATACGCAGTGACCTACATTAAGAAGCCAGTACTTGGCTATCACAGTAGGATAATTTTAATATATCAAATAATTTTTTATTCTTCGGCCATCTGCTTCCAACGGACGCCATATGTTGGTTCAATCCCCGCACGTAATTATATTCTAGTACAGTATTTTGGCCAGGAAGGGCACTACAAGGTGGATTAATAAACTTTAAGCTCTTTTCTTTACAGTAATCAGTTAATGTAAGCCAGCATAAATTGTTCATATGTCGAAAACATACAAAGTTAAACTAAACCAACTAACGTTGTTTTACCATTTAACAATGTTACTAGGGGCAATATCGAGTTCCAAGCGTCCGAGACTGAGCCAGACCGACTGCATACTTTTGAATCAGTGCTGGTAGCCCTTGAAGGAGGGAGATACGTCCATTTTCAGGCAATGACTTTACTAGGATAAGCGTTAGTAGGATTAGACCGACACAATGATGAAGCGAAACCTTGTTGCAATGGTTGCAATTCTTTTATTAAACTTTTGAACCTTGGCAATGTAAATCTGATTATCGTATTATCGCGTTTCAGCTTTTCCTGTGTGGTGTACAACAATTATTATGCCGCCCGTTTTAATGTAAATTTAGACATACGATATGTTTTATTTAAAACATTACATTAGTTCATGGTTCATGGCGTGAGGTCTGCAATACAACAAATTGTACATTATGATGCAAAATCTGACATGCATGTGCGTGACGTCATCAATCTGAAATGTTCGATAATCGAACCGTGGAGATTATTGACACACGTGGCGGATCACTTTATGATAATTTAATACATTTGCACGTGTCATACTGCACGCTCAAGACAGGCATGCCTGGTGGTACTGTCAATGTTTTTGCTGGCTGAAAATGAAGAAAACTGTGTCTTTCAGTGTATGTTCTGTAATGTTTAAGTAACAGTAACTCTCCATTTGTTTATTCCTGATGTAAACAATAAAATTTACAGTGTGAAAAATAAAGACAGATAGGTTTGTGTATCAATAGGTTTTCATCATCTTGTGGTGGTGATGATTACGTAGAAATTAATTTTAGTTTCGTTGCACAGTGTGAATATAAGGCAGATGAAGTGTGAGAATTACGTTTATGTACGAATTAATCTTAGTTTCGTTTCCGTGTGTACCAGCTAGTTCAATTGTGCCTGAATGAGTATTATGCTCCTGTTGGTCTTAGATTTATTGCTTGACTGAGTAAGGTCTATCTACCAGCTGATTTTAGTTTTACGAGGTTTGAGTGAGGATCATGTACAAGAATTGTGTGACTAACAAGCTGATATCAATCATCTTGTGGTGGCTTGAGTAAGGTTTATGTACCAGCTGACTTACATGCCGTTGCGATGTTTTTATAACAGTTAATTAAGTTAAGCTTAATTTGCAGTGTCTGTGTGAGGTATACAAGACCGTAAATGATACGAAACTACAAAATACCTACACATCTTATATAGATGTTGTTGACCATGTTGATTTTAAAAACTAAATTGTATACATATTATACAATCCTGTCATCAGAATAACTTTGCAAAACTGTTTGTAGCCTAAAAGATCGCGTTTATTCATGCTAATAGTGTTGCTGGAAGTGTTGACGTTATCATTTGACCATGTCAAAGCAGCCTCCTTTATACTCATTCGCATCTCGTTTATATTATTAGTTGTCTTGATGCTTTTCTGAAAATCTTAGATATGTAAGAATGGAATTTAAGTTTGAAATCTAAAGTTACAAGTAGCAAATTTACTTCTTCTTCACAGATGATTTCATTGTTGTCTTATTTAAATACAATATTTTTATCTTTAGTTTTCTTTCCTATAGCTATAGCTTGAAATTTATCATGATTTGCTTCGATATGATTACCCGAAAACCATTGTATTAGTGATTCGCTATCCATTTCAAAAGTTGTAACTACATTTTCAACGTTTTTATCACAATGGGAGACAGTGTTGTCATCAGCATAATCATACAGACTGATGTTGGAGACACAATGAAAAATGTCATTTATAAAAATATTAGATGATACCGGTCCAAGTATGGAACCTAGAACCTACACGTGTGTAACAATTTTCGAACTATATAGGAGTTTTTACCGAGTTTAAACATACTTTTGTTATGTAGAAAGAAAGAAGCGCGCGCTAAGACGTTATGTGTTGTATACTAAGAGAGGTAACTCGTACGAGAACATCGCACATCACTCACATACACGTACGAGTTATTGAGTAATGCTTTCGCCGGATATAGTATTGCCTATTTTCATATTATAGATAGGGTTTTTGTTTAGCCTGGTCACCAGGCCCTGAAATATCCTTTTTACTAATTATTATTTCACTGTTTTGTTCTAGAGCCAGTCTACTACCCAGTGCCGATCTCATGTAAAACTGCCCCAGTGTACAAAGCAAAATCATATAAAATAAACTGGAAATAGTGCATGAAATATAGTATACTGAAAAAACATAAATTTTATCAGAGTAGTAATTAGTCTAGGTTTTGTTAATCATACTGGTGATAGGATCAACAATAGAGTGTTTCGCCCACTTAATTAGTCTAGAAAAAAATACATCTTGACCAGTGGCCTTTGTCATTGATAACTTATCAATTTGCTTACTTACAAAAGATTGAAGACGGTCACGGGTGTATTCCAATTGTTTTCATTAACTTCTTTCAGGCTTGGGTGTTCTTCATTAATAGTAATTGAATCGTTCCAATATCGTTTCTTGATCATTTACTAGGTTGTTTACTAGTAACAGGGTCCGTATATTACGGACCCTGCTAGTAAATCCCCGCGCGGATCCGCAACTTTTCACTGGGTCAATAAGCAAGGTCATGACATTAAATTCAACAACAGTTGCATGAACATTGTCTATAACATTTCTTTTTTTTTTATACTTAAAAAAATTCTGGTTAAAGTTTTGCATGTAAATGCATCTTCAAAGCTATTGCATGCTTGTACTGGAAGATAAGTAAAGAAAAGATAAGCTTTATTTTCAGTCAGGCGGCAAGACTACAACGGCATAATTATACAGGCGAAGCCCGACCATAGGTAATACGGGCGGAGCCCGACCGTAGGTAAACATATGTACGAGTATATAATTGAATACAGAAAGCAATTATAAAACTGATTTGTCATATATACCATTGCGAAATTAGAAAGTGTCGACTCCGTGACGACACGATAACATACTTATAACGCTGCACTTCCGATGCAAAATTTGTTTACAAAGCGACGTCATTGATCAAAAGAAGTTGTGACGTCATTAAATGTCCGCCATTTTTGTTTTGGAAAACGCTACACTTTTCCATTGGATGCATTGAATGCAGGTTTGTACTTTGAAATGTAAAGAGATCCAACCTATTTATACACATTCCTAAAGTTTGAAGCCTTTTCTTGTGACGCCATAAAAATCACCATTTCTTTTTGCAATCAACCCTCGATGCATGACTATATGGATATTTGGTACCAATAATATTCGTTACTTTAACGGTTTTTGCGTCCTCTGGCCCTGAAAATTCGTACCATAGGGCATGACATTCAATTTTTGAATGTCGAATGTCGTATGTCGCGCTGGCAGGACATTCAAACTTTAGAAGTTTTGTAGATTTTGAATGTCGAATGTCGTATGTCGCGCTGGCACGATATTCAATCTTTGAATGTCAAATGTCGTATGTCGCGCTAGCAGGACATATAAATTTTGAATGTCGAATGTCGTATGTCGCGCAGGCACGACATTTAATGTTTGAAAGTCGAATGCCGTATGTCGCGCTAGCACGACATTCAAACTTTAGCAGTTTTATAGATTTTGAATGTCGAATGTCGTATGTCGTTTGTTGAGCTTACTTCACGGAAATATTAAACTTAATACTTATTATGCCCCCTTCGAAGAAGAGGGGTATATTGATTTGCAGATGTCGGTCGGTCGGTCGGTCGGTATGTCTGTCCGTCCGTCTACCAACTGGTTTTCGGATGATAACTCAAGAATGCTTGGGCCTAGGATCCTGAAACTTTATGTGGAGGTTGGTCATGACCAGCAGAGGACCGCTTTTGTTCTTTAATGTCAGTATGTCAAAGGTAAAGGTCACGGTGACCTGGAATAGTAAAACGGTTTCCGGATAATAACTTTAATAAACTAAATGTTTAGACCTAGGATCTTCAAACTTGATGTGGAGGTTTGTCCTGACCAGCAGATGGTCCCTATTGATTTTGTGGTCAGTAGGTCAAACTTCAAGGTCACGGTGACCCGTAACTATAAACAGTTTCCGAACGATAACTCGAGACCGCTTGGGCCTAACATCTTGCAACTTGATGTGGAGGAGGGTCATAACTGGTAGAGGACCCCTAACGGTTTTGAGATTAGAATGTCAAAGGTCAAGGTCACAGTGACCCTGAATTGTAGAATGGTTTCCGCTCAATAACTGATGTTAGGACTAACCAATTGCAATGAAATTTGGTTTGTAGATAGTTTGCGGGGAGAGGAAGCTTGGGTTACATTTGGGGTCACAACGATCAAGGTCAAGGTCACCGTTACTAAAAATAGAAACATGGTTTTCGCTTAATAACATGAGTTAGGAGTGACCAATTGCAATGCAACTTGGTGTGAAGGTAGCTTGCATGGAGGGGAAGATATTTTTTTTAAAAATCTTTTAAATTTTCATTTTGTTTTAAGTAATTAATTGTTTTAATGTTTTTTTCGAGGGGGGGAGGCAGAGAGTTTTAAATTGTTTTCAACAAAAATATTTTTAGGGGTCAAGGTCACTGTTACTGAAAATATTTTTTTTTCAACTTTTTTGTTTTAAATTGTTTTCAGCAAAAAAAAGTTTTTAAGGGTCAAGGTCACTGTTCCTTAAAATAGATTTTTTTTCTATTTTTTTTTTTGGGATTATAAATTGTTTTACGCAAAAAAAATTTTTTAGGTCAAGGTCACTAATAAAAAGGTAAAGGTCACTTTGTAGACATATTCATTTTTTAAGAATGTTTTATTTTCTTTTTTAATTTGTTTTTTTTTATTCTACAATTTCTACAGATGCCGTTTTCATAAATTTCACATTGACTTTTACTTTAAAAACTGTTTCGTTCATAGTAAGTCTTTTGCATCAAGGGGGGCATACGTGTTTTACAAACAGCTCTTGTTAAATTTTGTTATTACATCATTTTGTATTTTGTATCGCAGGTCATTTGCATTGAGAACTAAAGCAATAGAAGAAACAGACGACAAGAAATACTTTGAAGCCATCACATCCGGAATGCCTGAAAAGACAACCTAATAGACTTGGGTTGCGTACAGAGCAATAATCAAAAACTTGTTTTGCTATATGCTATTATTTTGATCTTACTTTTGATATGTGCTATAAGAGGTTTAATTCTAAAGTTCTGTGAAACTGTAGAATTAAAGAGAATTAATATATGCCTTCAAAGGAGTTCATAACATTTAACAAATTGACATTTTGAATCAAATAGATTTGTTTGTTAATAATAGTTTATTATTGCAAGCTTTCAGTATATTTCATATTTAAGGCGTAACTTCAATCTTAATGAATACATTCTGCGTGATGTGAAAATTATAATTACAATAGAGCAATAATTATTTATTGTTTCATTTCGCTATCAAAAGCATTTTCTAAAGTATTTCCTATAAACACAAAACAATTATAATGAAGAGCAAGAGCAATCTCTTCCCGGAATTCAGTCAAAGCTGAAAATTGTATTTAAATGAGGAAAAAACCAAATGGAAGGGAATGTTGAGACGAATTGGAAATAATATGATTTTAATTTAGCTTTCATGTAGCAACACCAAACAAAATTTCACTTTGCTGGTGTGTTGAAATAGGGTTGATATTTCAATTGAGTGAAAGAGAAGCCACGTTTTCATCAGTTCTTTGAAAAGCTTCTTCCACATTTTAATTTCTAACTGCGTCATAAATGAAAATATGATTATAATAATTATAATAATAATAATAAGAGGAAGAAGAAGAAGAAGAAGAAAAAAGAAGAAGAAGAATGAAAATTTTAAGAGACTGAGTGATGACTTCTTGTCTCTGGTGCGTTAAGTTATAAATAGTAAAATATTAAGAAGGAAAATGTAACAGAACAGAAAATTTAGATACATTTCATATAATTGTCTCTGTCGTTTAATTGTAAGGACGATTTAATGCTAGGGAAGAAAAAGCAATTAAAAGAAGAATATTTTCTCAAGAAATTCCATGTTCATTGCAGAACTCTGGTCTTTGTGGCAACTTAAAGGAAAATCTTAAAATATAAAATTAAAATACTTGCCCAGATCTAAAGTCCGCAGCTAAGGTATAAGACTTGAAGCACTGGCGCGTTGTTCTCTACTATGTTCATCTAAATTCACCTTTTGGAATTAAACCCTTTCACTCCGCCCAAAAGTCACCTGTTTTCAAAGTCTTCATAAGCGGAAACGTTATAACTTTTCACTTAGAAACGTTTGGCCTTGTTTAAAATAATAAATGCCGCATAATAATTATGTTTGGATGATCTTGTACTGATATCTCAAAGCCTTATTGATAAAGTCCTATAAATCATGACACAGGGGGCGGGCTAAATTTCCCTATCTCCCTATATTGAAAACTTTGAAATTGTCTCCCCTGAAGCTGTTGATGCAATTTTGAAACAAACCGCAGGAATAAGAACTTCAACTTCACTTCAACTAAGTTTGCTAAAGCGATGTTAACACGTCAAAAATATGATGGCTATATCCCTTTCCCAAGATACCATAGGTCAGCTTTTGAAATTATTTCATCTGAATGACCTTTAATGGCATCCTTAACTAAGAGAAAATGTTTTATCTACGTCAACCTGTTGTGACTTTCCATTCGAATACAGATAATATATACATGTGTTAACATAAACCTTTTTGTCTCAAGCTATAACATCACCTTGGGTTTGTAGGTACTTTGGGACTGCACTGAATCTTGGAAGAGCGATTTAGGTTTTTTTCACATAATTTATCAAATCCTTCGATACAGACTAATTCCTTTCTTCATGTTACACTCGTTTCAGTGAATGCCGACAACGCAACCGAATACGCAACACAAAACTGTATTTTTTCTTACAGGAAAAACACACGAGTCAAAGGTAGTCTTAAAACGCAAAACAACCGCAAGCTTTATCATTTAACATTCAACTTTGTTGTATCAGGTGTAATTTATTTAGGCCATTGGTGCATTGATGTCCCTCCGTTTCCCCATTAACTAAAAATTATATCAATATAAGTAGATAGTGACATCTTACCCCCCGAAGGGAGCAAAACTTATTTCAATGCATTTAAAACAACCATGGTTTCCTTTTGACCTTTTATAGCTTCAAACATTGTTACAGTAGGATTTAAGTAATTGAAATTAGAGTAGTGGTTTTTGTACAGTTTCGTTTTTATTTGTTTGGATCACAACCCAAACAAATAAAGTAGTGGTTTTCAAAGGTTTTTTTCCTGAAGTACCAAATTGCAAATAGTTCCGGCACACAGGTCACGAAATAATTCCGACTACATGATCCCATTCTGCAAAAATGTGATAATCATAGGAGTAAAAAATGTAATGATCAAACTGATCTTACAATATTTATGTGCAAACGAAACGAAGATTTAAACGAATTCTTCTACATATATATATAAAATAAACAAAATTTGTAGAAATATCATAACATGACGTGACCCAATGACATGACGATTAACAGTCAGAAAGCGGAAAGCATCCGCGTTTAAAAGTAGTCTGATATTTGTGAATCTGGGGCGACAAGAAAACGAATTGGCTAGAATTTAGAAACCGACAAAATATAAGAGCAATTCGAAATCTTAATGAACACATGTTCCAAACGTGATAGTAATATAGTTGATAATCTGGTAATAGAGCGCGCAAAAATTCACAAATATAGAAACCATGTGACCGTAACACCTAATCCTTGGAAGAAGCTATATTCATCACAGTGTAAACTCACGTGAGTATCTCTTCAAGTCTTGCTGTCTTTTATTTTACGCATGATTTGTGGTTGTAGATGGTGTTGATACCGTTTGAAAATTATGTGTAGCTTAAATTAATTCGACTGAGAGGCAAAATGTACGTTTGACGGAAGTAGGTCAATATTATGCACATGCAGTGACGATGGATTCTTAAACAGTGTTAATCTTAGTCTGACAAGATAAAATATCAGACTTCTTGTTTAAGGCCTACGACGAAGACTTTATATGAATGAAATTAACGAGCTATTTTTTCTGCAGCAAGCACTTTTACAAAATAGTTGTTTACCTGTGATACTACTCAGTTAAATGGTATATAGTCATGACATGATTATCTGCCACAGAAGCTCATCCGCCATTTGTACGAACAGTATTTATAACGCAAAAAGATCGGCGTACGTACTCTTAGTGTCTAGGTTTCTTTATATTGTAAGTATTTTGGTAACTTTGCAGTTATTACAAAAGAACTGTTTCAGCATTATGCTGTGTGTGTCATTTCTCGTGCCACATGATATAAAAACTGCGTTATGCTCAAATATCAAACGTCATTTTACAATATAAATACAGAATATGACAATACAGTAAACTGAACTTTTTCATGCAGTGATTGTTTTTCCGTGAGACAATTATTCTCTCGAGGTCTAGTTAAATACTTAAGTGACGTCGTTTTGGGTCAGAATCTCGCTTGTCTATTTTTGGCTTGCTGTGACGTCATACTGACCAGTTATCCAATCGGATTACTACTATAAGGTCGTGTTCATTTCTTCTTTCGGTAAAAGGCGAAAACTCGTTCTTTATCGTTGACCCATATGCAAGTTTAAATTTATTTTAAACGAAACAAAAAACTTTAAACACATATAATTATTATAGAAACAATCTGATATTTTCAAGGTAATGAAAGATCGTCGTCTTCTTTCACTTATAATCTTGGTTATTGTATTATTTAAAGTTAAAAATGCACAGAGAGCAGAATAAAAACAAATCATCAGTACCCGGATGTACGAAGCCGAGAATAACACAATATCTTTACGCGTGTACAATTAGTTGGACTATCCCAAGGTCGTGCTTTCGATTGGTCACTTTGAACACATCTCCGTGCAAGAAACTGACATGCTGTAAAACTGATAAAATAGTGAACTATGTTAAGTAGTAAAGTACCCCTAAATTGTATTATTGCTCGCCATTCTTGATGTGCTTGCATTGTGTTACAAGCAATGTAACCTCATCTATGCATATGAAAAGTTTATCTCTTAATATTCAAGTAGGCACTCCACAGATTCTTGTTGCCTTCTTAACTTTCAATTTTTTTCTTTTACAGCTTTGTAGGCTTGAATAAATATTTCTGATGAATAGGACCGTATCTTTTGCTTTTAGTTAGTATGTTTCTAGAAGAGACAGACAGACATTATTGACGGACAGTCCTATAACCTGATTATGTACTATGACAATGCAGAAAATTATTTGGGGTTGTCACAACATAAGCTGATTTTTTAAGTATTTACAGTAACTTGGCGCAATGCCCAGTTGTGGAGATTATGTAAACGCGCATGATAATTGTAAACAATGGAGAAATGCGTGTTTCACCGATACAATTTAAGAATTAATGACTTTAGTGGATGAAATTTAATCTAGATACACGTCTTTCGACATGTATATTATGTAGTGTTTTACATTATAATTACCCGTTTTATTCACATTTTGATTGATTTGAGTAACCGCTGTCGATGTACATTTATTTACAAATTTGTGAAAATACCACTTGCTACATTGTAGTAAAAATATATATTTGACATTTGAATTTTCCAATCTGTTCTTTCAGAAATGTGATGCGCCCCTGGATGTCACGGATGTAGAAGTTAAGGCAATTGGAATAGAAGACTAACAAGCAGAACTGTTCCTTTAGAATTGTGATAGCCTTTCAGAACACTCACCCTGTTGAAACGGGCTCTTGATAAAGAAAGTAATGAGGATGTAGAAATGGCCACAATGACAGTGCCAATTAGCATGATTAGACTAGAAATTGCAAGAGGGAGCGAGACGGTTAACATAACCTGCAAGACGTATCTGGCTTTCGTAAATTACAATGTAGAAACTGTCTTCTTCGAAATTGGGAAAGATATCACTTGATACTTTGGAAACACTTGTCCTTATGTGCCTCCATATGTACATCATCATGATAAATGTGTGTATAATTCATCAAACTGGGCATTTGTCAAAAATGCGAGAGATGAAAAGACATTAACATATGATAGAGACTTTGCAGCTTAGACCATTAACACCAATCACATTAGTTATTTGTTTCCTAACTGTTCATTTATATGGGTCAATTATTTTAAACATTTACATCTAAGCAGCTGATAAAGAAAATTTCGACTATTTCTTTTATTATGACTTTTTCTTATTTCTGGCAAATTTGGGACATCTTTGGTATATGGATTGGACTCAGTTCTAGTCTTTCTACATTTTAAAGGTGCACTCCCTTCATCTTGCAGATTATATTCTCAAAACATAGATTAAGTATTCAATGAACGTAAAATGATAGATAAGTACAATTTTAAAGAAGAATGCCTCATTTTATCACAAGTAATTGATATTGAGGCTTTCTGTAATAAATCGCATCCACCCATTAATTGTACAACAACGATTCTACATAGAATATTGAATGGTTTACGGTACTGCTGTATATTTTAAACAGCTGATTTTATAAAAATGACTGGAAATGCATAGCTGAAACGATTAGGTTATTTTATAATACTTCCTAATACTTAGGTTCTATTATTTATGTTTAAAAGGCCATGTAGTTTGACATCAGTTATAGGGTATTTCCCTTTAAACCTAGATAATAGATTTTAGCTCACCCGGCACAAAGTACGAGAGTGAGCTACATTGTATTAGGATCGCATTCAATCCGTCAAACATAGCACGCCCGTCAACATTGTCCTTCAAACTACATTTCCTCTGAAACCACTTGCCTAATAATGATATAACTTGGCAAGGATGTTCCTTGCATAAAACCTTTTCAGCGTTGTTCAAAAAATTCCATTCCATGCAGAACTCCGGTTGCCATGGAAACAGAAAGGAAAAACTTTATAAATCTTATTCTCAAGAAAGGAAGGCCTAGAGCTTAGATATTTGGCATGTGGCATAACCTAGTGGACCTCAACCAAGATTGTTCAAATTATAATCCCCCCGATCCAAAATTGACCAGGCACGGGGGTCACTTGTTTTTACATAGCTTTCATAGGAAAAACTTTAAAAATCTGCTTATCTGAAACTAAAAGGCCTACAGCTTAGATATTTAGCATGTGGCGTAACCTAGCGGATATAAACCAAGATTGTTCATAGTATGACCCCTAATTCAAAATTGACCCTGCACCGTGGGGTCACTTGGATTATACATTGTATCTATGTAGGAAAATCTCTAAACATTTTCTTCTCTAAAACCACAAGGTGTAGAGCTTCGATATTTAGCATGTGGGACCTCCACCGGGGATGATTTTATATAGGTTTAGTAGAGACAAATCATGTCTCCATGTTAAAATTGACCATTTGACCTTGTATTATAGCCAATGGTAGCCAGGTGAGCGATATGTATATTTCTTTGTCAATGTGGAGTTGCCAGGGTATTTCTCAAATTCAATGCCTATCCTAGTTTATCCATTATCCTTAAGAAAGATAATGTTTATATTTGACCTCGGGGTTTGTTCTTGTTACTTGTTTATTAAATTTACTTTATATGTTATTATGTATATACTTAAAATTATATGCATTGTAACTTGCTATTTGTCTTTTTTTCAAAAACATTACTACTTGTTTCTGTCTGCAAAATTGCTTTTTAGATTAAAATTCCTAAAGCAATTATAATTATGTTGCTTTCTGTAAAGCAGTCAGACTATTTGTCTGCCCGTCCTCTGACAACTTGTTCAAGTTTTTGGAAACATGGTTATATCATTACATACTAGTTTTTATAATACGTTTTTGATTTGATGGCAGCTGTTGTTTAGATTGTATAAAGTCCCGATTGACCGTGAGATTTCTCCCCTGGTGAACTTGCCAAGACCTCTGTATGACTCCCATGCAAAAGTTCGAAAATTTAGGGAGTTTTGTTTTACCTGACTGCAATACCCAGTCCGTTTTGTCCAAAGTTGTGATGGCAGTGGTTACTGTTTATTGTGTGGAGAAAAACTCGCTGTAGCGAGTTTGTGTTCTTTTCAGTGATTTTATATGTTACTTTCCCCTTCCGATTTCAAGATTTAACCTAACGATGCTGAACAGTTTTTGTTTAGATATGTATATGATTTTTGTACTAAGAAATAAAATTAATCACAACGCTGTTTGTCAATACAACTTAATTTGCGCTGTCGTATTTCCATTTATATTTTCTATTATCTCCTTTTATTTTTGCATTGTATAACAGAAAAGTGGGTATTCAATGTACTGTATATCAGTATACTTTTGTTGCTTATATGATTTTTTGGAATACATTGCGGTTTTTAAGTCTTGTTTATTGAGATTTTTAAGAGCACATGCATACAAATAAATCTTTTTTACCGTTACAAAAACTACAGTGATTATGGACTCTTTACTTTGTCGTCAAAATACGCCCCAGAATGCTTAAGGATATAGAATATCATTTTTGGGGGAGGGGAGGGGCATGCCCTCAAACCCCCTAGAAAACATGTGCCTACAAATTGTTTTTGCCGAACTACGCTCCTGACTTCCTCTCATTGCCGTCCATCAATATATAAATTCACAACTGATTCCGTTCAGTACCTTTAAAGTTACGGACGGGCGGAGGGACGGACGGGCAGACGGAAAGGCGGACAGACGATGCGATCACAATATGCCCCATCGCCTTGTGGCGGCGACATAATAAAGATGAAACTTTCAAATCCAAAACCCAGTTCTCATTAGTAATATTAAACACAAATGAACGCAGTGCATGAAACGCCCTCTTTCAGTTAACAAAATTCGCCGAGTGTTACATCAAGTAATATACCCTCGTTTCATTAGCAATGAAATGAGTGGATAGGGATCGGTTTAATTAGGTGATTTGTCTTACTATCACTTTTTAGTCTTACTTGCTTTTTATCTTTCATTAGACCATGTTCAATAGATTTTGTACTGACTCAGCAGATTTTCACACGAAACGTCTTTATTTCGAAAAGAATATACATGTACAATGTAAAATACGAGTAAAAATTGTATGGCAATAAAAAGCTTCAAAACACTTAATATAAATTGTGACTAAAATATAAAGAAAATACATTTAATTTTTAACCAACAAATATTTACTACAAAAGTGTTTTTGCATTCACATAATCTTCTTCAACTCTGACAAAAATTCAAAACATAACTTATTTTCATGTCGCCTTCGGAAGAACATGAAAAAAAAACATGTATATACATACGTGCGTGCGTGCGTGCGTGCGTGCGTGCGTGCGTGCGTGCGTGCGTACGTGTGTGCGTGCAAACCTGCCTGCCTGTATGTATGTATGTATGTTATATGTTTGTACGTACATACATACAAAACCCATATACACAGCAAAGCATACATACTAAATCAATCCTTTTAATAAAGCACATTAAATACATTTATTGTTCCTTCCATGGAAGGGACATTTAAAATTGTACAGACACACTTGACCGAACAATGCAGCACGTAAGCCGTTTTTCGGTGTGTTTCCGTTATAAATTAAACGTTGTGATATTGAAAATTGGAACAACTAACAACCAATAGCCGTTCTTTTCCGTACACGCTACATGTTTACGTTACTGTGGTTATTTCCCTTTATGTGGTAACTTCACTGGGTAAGCTATAGTCTCGCTATTTGCACTTCGAAGACAAACCGATTGTACAGGTTGACATTAAATAGCTGTCCGCCTTCTACAAAATGGTGTGATAGTTATAATATCAGATCTGTGAAAGGGGTCACACTGAAACGCCTAATTAATTAGGCTAGGTAAGCTTTTGCACACATATACAAAATAAGCTAGATCTATTGCACGTTGGACTTGCAGAAATCGCCCGATAATGCGTTTGATTTTGCATTATTAGTTTGACAAATAGCTGAAAGAATGTTAATTTACATATCGTTTGCATAGCGTAGAAATATGCTAATATTGTTGCTGGAAGTATTGGCGCGAACTTACCATGTGACCATATAAAAGCAGATCTAGCGTGACGTAGTAACAGGTGCGTGGAGTATTAAATATTGTAGATACTAATGCCTGAATTTGCTTCGACTGTCATAGTTTGTACTTCAATAAAATATATAGAAAGATGTGCCCTAGAAGAACTTTTGGAATGCTATAACTTGTATATTACTTATATTGTTGTAGTCATTCTCTCTACGACAGACATTCGAATGCAAAAATATTATGAATTTTATAATAATTCTAATTACAATACTCGGACACTAAAATAACCGGTATAAAGTTTCATATGTAAGTAATTTCTACTTTGGCTAAAGCTGCTCGCTCTCAGGTTTTTGCAAAAAGTTCTTCAAACTGTATGAAAATAACATATTTTAGAACATATAGTCATATAAAAAGGTTCAAGTACAAATTCCTGTAAAGTATATCTGTAAATTTGAAATAATACGCTACCAAATAATAAAGCGTTGCAAATCCAATATAAACATATAGTGTAGCGGTGCCGTAAAACCAGCATTTTCAATCGATTTTTGCAAATTCTTACCTAGATATTTACTGGTATTGTTGATTCTAGCCTTTAGTTTTACATTTATGAATTAGTAAGTCATTTTTTTTAAATTTATTTTTTTCAACGGCAACTGAGAGCGAGCAGCTTTAAACATCATGTTGTATTTCTAATGATATCAAATCCATGGGAATAGCATTCCATACTTTAAAACTATAATAGTGTCTTTGTATAAATTAGTCCTAGGTTTCATTTGTAAAACAAGATCTTCGAGAGATGTTTAAAACAGTATTAACCCTAACATGTATAGTACATATTTCGTATTGCCCTTACTCAAAATTGTCGAACAGATACACCCTGATTCTTATATTACAAAATCATACAACATATTTTGCCGTTATATTACAATAAATATGACGCTAATAACATTTTATGAGAAAATAAACATTACTACGGTAGTACAACATGCCGTATTGTGCGGCTAAATATACCGTAAATGGTATTATATGAATTTTCTTGACCAGCTCAGCTGAATTTAGGTAAGATGGCACTAGCGTTCCTACGAAATTAAAATACATTTTGTACATATCATTTGTACATACGCTTATCACTGATGCAATTGCATAATCATCTTTTTACACCTAGTTGTATTTCTTTCTTTATAAATCATACGGAAAAGAACGATGAATTTGACCCTTGATATACGACCTTTAATTTTTCTCGATTGTAACAAGCTCAACACATTTACGGCTCAGTTCTCGAAATCGGACTATACGCTTGCTAAATGTGAATGATTCAATCCGGAAAGTTCATGCACGTGTTTACGGTCAATCTAACAGCACAATAACTCTATTTCGAAGCAAAAATAGAACCAATAGTTATGTTAGTAGTCAATGAGGTGGTTTAAAAAATACAATCTAAACACCTAAGTTTCTGATATATTGAAGATGTAACATATTAGATATAGGTGATTAATTATCTATTAAAATTAAAATCACTTCACAAATATATTTATTGAAAGCTGCGACTGCATTTCAAAGTTGTACAAGCAATGCACGCAAAGTCCTTGGTTCATATCATTAATTGTTAAGTCAAAGTTAACAAATATTGTCTGAGCAGCAAATTCAGCTCATGTTAACAAAAGACTTATGGAGTAAGCTGAACGTACGCATACAGTGTTCCTTCAAAATTGTTATGTAGTCCGCATCAACTTTCTAAACATGCGAAAACAATACATCTGTGACAAAACTATACAAGTTATCCATAATCCAGAAACAACACAAATTGTCGAATAAAATGTTTACGTAACAAAAAAACCTTAACAAAATTTTCACTCTTTAAAAATAAAAATAATTCATCAGTGTTCAAAAAAAGTATTGCGACAAGATCCATTTAAGAAAAGAAAAAGTTAAACGTTCAATTGCGACAACATCAAGATGATTATAAAACATGAAGAGAAATCCTCTACTGTAGTTCATTAAAATTTAGAAAAGAAGCAAAACTGTCAAATGTGCAAGATTAGTTTTAGTACAGAGAGGTAGTAATAACTAGTGTGTTCACATAAAAGGAACGCCGCAAGAGTACTGAAATATTCATCAATTTATGAAATAAAGAAAGAGTCTGGAAATAATGTAACTATGATTTGTAACAAGACTCATATATAAAGAGAAAGAGAAAGCATTTGGTTCGTGTGTGTCAGTGACAAAACTAGACAAACATGTAATTGTGCAACTTTCCTTCATGCAATTTGCCATATCTTACTTTCCTTTGCACTTGTGACAAGATCTACAGATTGAATTTCGCAGATTCAAAAAGAGGGCCTTAACCTGCTGACGAAATTTCGATCCAGCCAAAAAGTATATATAAAAATTGATGACATTATTATTCAGTGATATGTAGAAAAAAATCTGCTTCAAATAGAAGCGATAAATATAATTCAAGAGATCATCATATTTGTGCTGGCTGATGTAGATAACATCAACAATATAAGGTGCTTGACAGACTATATAAAAAGAATTGATTGTAAATACAATGATGGTTACCGTTCGCATCGCTGACATTGTTGTTTTAGTGTTTTTTGTTAACAAAACCTTCAGCATAATTATAGAGCTCAGGAACATCACCGGAAACGGAATGAAAAACTGAACTGTCATCATAAACCACTGGAAATAATAATAAAATGCAGCATGTTCTTGCTTAATGGCGCATATTCCGCGTCTCCACTCTATCAAAAGTTCTTCGGACGCTACGATACAAATTGCAATCGTCCATAGCAGAGCCACAACTATTCTTGCCAGTTTAGTAGTACATATTAGCTTTACTTTATGCGGTTTAATGACACTGATTGCCCTCTCTAGTGAAATACACATCTGTGACCACGGCGAAGCGTAAAAACCCAAGGCATAAATGCTTCTCATCGGGCAGAAATCGATATATAACTGGACGATTCTCAAAGGAAGCCGGAGCGCCAGCAGAAGATCAGCAATTGCCATTGATGTGAGAAACACAAAGGTTGATGAACCTCTGTTTTTTTTGTCCAACATGATGATCACTGTGAGGATGTTCGGTAGCGTCAGAAAGAACATTACGAATCTGCTTTTTTCAAATATGTTTACGGCCAGTACCAAGCTTTTTGGTAAATAATCTTCGAAATCACTATACATCCAGTTGTCATACCATTCACTGTCAAACTGTTGTCTGTCAGAATCCCATGACGTTTTATTTTCATCAAACCCATACTCAGAAGAATTCAAGAGTTCATCTGCTTCAACGGCAGTATCGACTGTCCTATTAGTAAATGTGAGATTTGATTGATCCATAACAGTATCCAGTTTTAACTTATTTTAAATAAAGCAGCAACGTGTTCGATACAAACACTTTTTACAGATATTTCCTGTAGAAATTCTCAACAAAGAATCAAGTCTCGCATGTATCTCTTATTTATATATCAATCCAAATGTTATATTAGTCGCAGTTTCTTAGGTGGAGCAGATTTAACTTCTAGTGGGCGTTGCTACCATTTTAATCAGCGTTCGCACATGCACATTTGTTGAGATCATTTATTAGAATATTTCGTAGCCGCTGTAAACACATATGTTCTTCGATATAATTTTGCAGTACAAATAACATTGGCAACTTTACAATTTACATTGCAGATGTAGAAAGAGCAAAGGTTTACATGCTATAGAAAAATGATTTTGGTGTGTATATGCAGATCGGGCTCAGGCTGAAGCCATGCAAAAAAATTAATCCATTATTTAATACTTAACTATCATAATTAATCATATAAATACGTTGTTAAAATATGTCGACAATTTAATGCATTTAAGTTATTGTTCACGTTGTTTGGCTTATTACACGGGCATGGGCGCCGTGTAGTTAAATGTTGCTTATAGTGTTTACTATGGAGGAACACGTGACTTCATGTTTCCCACAGTTTTCTTTCCTCGAAAGTGGAACCAATCTGCAAAAGTGGAACCTGTGTTTTTTGCCCAATGTTGTTTCGTACTATTAAAGCTCAACTTGCAATTTTGCCACAGTTCTTAAATAAACAGGTCTTACCATTCTTAAATAAATAACATTGATATCGTTAGTAAATAGTGTGTAATTTAAGATAGCAAGGAAATAGTAAGGGAGTTGTCCGGTGAATGAGAATCGGAACGGTATATTTTGCAGACGAACTTTGCAGTCAATATAAAACAACGAAGGATTTTGATGACAATATACACGAAGAAGGGTATTTGATTTTACATACAATATAAATTGTATAGGAAAAGTTGTTATGAATGAGAAACTTAATATGCTGCTTAATTTAATTTTGATAATGATAGGTGATTACAAAATACAAGACATTTACATAGATTTTAAATATAATTATTGCTATGTGATAATTGTATGAACTACATGTTATGTGTGTGTTAGTTGTTAGGCAGGTCAAAAGCTATGCATAGCTTACGTTTATTTGACATTGAGTAGACGTTTTATATTGTGACCTTGCAAGTTGAAATAAGATAAGCATCAATCAGCCGTTCTTTTGAGAATATTCTAAAAAAAACTGTTTGCCGCATTGTAAATCTTGATTTGTCTTAAAACTGGCAATATTTTCAGGCAAAATCGTTAGGTCTATTGCTTGATAAATTAATTTGCAAGAGGCAGGATTGGAAATAATGAATATTAATTTATCAACTTAAATTAATTTTAAACGGACCAAGCATGTACATGTTTAGAATTTTTAGTAAGCTCTAACAAATACGATATCAGTTATTCTGAGTTAAAATTGTGTATTTGACTAACAGTAAACTGTGATTGTTTTAATTTCTGGAATGGTTTGGGGTGATTTTAGCGTAGTGACCTGATCCCTGGAAACCCGAAAGAATAATATCAGGTTTTTTGGTATTTGCTACAACCTAGATACAACACTCCTACACACACTTAAAATCAGACAGTCCCTTTCCTTTTTATGCCTTGTAAACAATGTTTACTTGTATTTTATTCCACACAGCGACTTTGGCTTAATGAACGGTAAAGGGAAGTAATCGCTGCGGGTAGTTTGTGTTTTCATATCTATAAATCAGAGTTTCTTGAGACACTTTTCTGACTCATTCACTTGAATCTTATCCAACAACATTGAGTGGTGTATGAACTGTTGATACGATGGTATTTTGACGTTATAAGGTTCGCTCATCTTAAAATTAATGTTTAAACAAAAGAAAACATTTCTCCAAACAAATCGCCATATTAAGGCTATACAACCACAGTTTAATTATTTACATTTCTTAGTTTTATTGAATAGCGTAACACATAAACATTTCGTAACTGAAATTAATGATATAACAACCATTATCGTGAACTTTAGTCAGATTGAAATTGTCCTTCCTAACACGTGTGGTAAGGTAAACCACTCGCAACAAAACTGCCGAAATACTGCTGGAGATTTGTTCAAACCTCTAGAAAAATTTGTTCCTGTCAGAAATATTTGACTTTGAAAGCAATATGCAGACATGTTCTGAAATAAAGGAAATATCTATTCAAAAGATATCTATTCAATAGTAAAATAAGGGCTAAGTACAAATAATTTTGACACAGACACTAATTTTTCATCATTATGCTACTAGCACGTGTTCATTTTTATGGCTTCAATTAGTGCATTAAAGGAGGGACGGTCTTTCTCAATAAAGTCATTCAGAGTCAGTCACTGCATGAGGTTGATCTCTTGCGGTGAACAGGTCTACAAGGTTTCTATTGCTGACATGAAGTGTTATTGTTTTTCTAAAGTAATGCGACATTATTGCTAAAAATGCGTTTTATTTCAGGATTGTGTGTGTCCTGCCTGCCTGTGTTAAGGTAATAAGAGTGTTTAGATAAATAATGTTTGTTTTCCTCTTTAGAAATTGAAGTGTGGGGTAACGACACGGCCATTGTTAGAATAGTCGTGTATAAAGCAAACTATGCTACTGCAATGACAGCCGTCATGACATTTTTTTTTGTTTCATGCGAAAAGTAAGGCACGCAAAGATGCCGAACAATCTATAACTTTTGAAAACTTTGCAACAGTTTGGTTGCAGATTAACTTGTATCAGTGGTAATCTGAAATACGCAGTGACCTACATTAAGAAGCCAGTACCTGACTATCACAGTAGGATAATTTTAATATATCAAATAATGTTTTATTCTTCGGCCATCTGCTTCCAACGGTCACTTTTATCATCCCTTGGTTGACTCTATAAGACGGCTTTTGTTGGTTCAATCCCCGCACGTAATTATAATCTAGTACAGTATTTTGGCCAGGAAGGGCACTACAAGGTGGATTAATAAACTTTAAGCTCTTTTCTTTACAGTAATCAGTTAATGTAAGCCAGCATAAATTGTTCATATGTCGAAAACATATAAAGTTAAACTAAACCAACTAACGTTGTTTTACCATTTAACAATGTTACTAGGGGCAATATCGAGTTCCAAGCGTCCGAGACTGAACCAGACCGAATGCATACTTTTGAATCAGTGCTGGAAGCCCTTGAAGGAGGGAGATACGTCCATTTTCAGGCAATGACTTTACTAGGATAAGCGTTAGTAGGATTAGACCGACACAATGATGAAGCGAAACCTTGTTGCAATGGTTGCAATTCTTTTATTAAACTTTTGTTTTGAACCATGGCAATGTAAATCTGATTATCGTATTATCGCGTTTCAGCTTTTCCTGTGTGGTGTACAACAATTATTATGCCGCCCGTTTTAATGTAAATTTAGACATACGATATGTTTTATTTAAAACATTACATTATTTCATGGTTCATGGCGTGAGGTCTGCAATACAACAAATTGTACATTATGATGCAAAATCTGACATGCATGTGCGTGATGTCATCAATCTGAAATGTTCGATAATCGAACCGTGGAGATTACTGACACACGTGGCGGATCACTATATGATAATTTAATACATTTGCACGTGTCATACTGCACGCTCAAGACAGGCATGCCTGGTGGTACTGTCAATGTTTTTGCTGGCTGAAAATAAAGAAAACTGTGTCTTTCAGTGTATGTTCTGTAATGTTTAAGTAACAGTAACTCTCCATTTGTTTATTTCTGATGTAAACAATAAAATTTACAGTGTGAAAAATAAAGACAGCTAGATTTGTGTATCAATAGGTTTTCATCATCTTGTGGTGGTGATGATTACGTAGAAATTAATTTTAGTTTCGTTGCACAGTGTGAATATAAGGCAGATGAAGTGTGAGAATTACGTTTATGTACGAGTTAATCTTAGTTTCGTTTCCGTGTGTACCAGCTAGTTCAATTATGTCTGAATGAGTATTATGCTCCTGCTGGTCTTAGATTTATTGCGTGACTGAGTAAGGTCTATCTACCAGCTGATTTTAGTTTTACGAGGTTTGAGTGAGGTTCATGTACAAGAATTGTGTGACTAACAAGCTGATATCAATCATCTTGTGGTGGCTTGAGTAAGGTTTATGTACCAGCTGACTTACATGCCGTTGCGATGTTTTTATAACAGTTAATCAAGTTAAGCTTAATTTGCAGTGTCTGTGTGAGGTATACAAGACCGTAAATGATACGAAATTACAAAATACCTATACATCTTAATATATAGATGTTGTTGACCATGTTGATTTTAAAAACTAAATTGTACTCATGTATACAATCCTGTCATCAGAATAACTTTGCAAAACTGTTTGTAGCCTAAAAGATCGCGTTTATTCATGCTAATAGTGTTGCTGGAAGTGTTGACGTTATCACTTGACCATGTCAAAGCAGCCTCCTTTATACTCATTCGCATCTATCCGAGAGTTGCAGTAGCGTAGCGTGACGCAATACATCGGTACGTGGAGTATTCATTACCCATTGTCGTATTTTGTACTTCAAACATATAGACAGATGTGCCCAAGAAGGAACAACTTAGTATGAATAGATTCATCCCTCGTTTTCGCGGACACCCATATGGAATATAGAAGAGAGAAATTGCCCTGCATCATCGTGTAGATTGGCCCGTTCGTAAATAAAATCTGTAAACATGTAGTAAATAGCAGGCAGTGTCATTTGCTTCTGATAAGGTATCGTTTAGAGCCTGCACAGAATCCTTTAACTGAGTTAAATCTTTCAACCCGAAATTCAACTGAATTTCAACATTAGTCAGCCTAGGTTCTATTTGTCTTAAACGTTTGTTGACAAGCAGTCCATCGGATGCCATCAACTGAACACTCAAGAGGACGTAAATTAAACGCATAGTGTTTTATGGAGGAATAATCAAGCTGAAATGAATTAATGTCTTACACTTATTTACGTATATGTACTACTTTGTACTACTTAGAATACTTGAAACGACCTCTTAATAGGAAATTTTTGACAAGTATAATAAGTAGGACGCGATGTTATGACCTTTCAAAAAATAGCTTTCTACTTTCGATTTCTACAAGTCGAATGACGATTTTCGGTAAACTATCTAGGACTGTAGAAGTTAAGGAAATATCACCACATGTATATTTAATTAGGTCATATTGAGGGAAGTGTAGATCACTAATGCGACTTTAATGGAACTTGCGATTCTACCTTTTTGGTAAGTGCCTTTTAGTATTTATATCATAGACTATAAACTATATTTATTGTTATACTATTAAAATAAGTCAGAGGAAAGTATATGCACTTGCTTTGTTCAACTTTTGGACGTTACGGGTAGATGTATTATGTGCCTAACTTGAAAACATGTCCAATGTCATATGAGACTACACATTCAGTCTAAATTAAAAATCGTAGAAAATCTAGTTTTCAAATGTTTAGCTCGACTATTTGAAGAATAGTGCGAGCTTTCCTATTCACCCTGGCGTCAGCCTCACGCCTTAGTTGAAGTTTTGCATGCAACGACTTATCTCCCAGTTTAATGTAAGAAATAGGTATTGTTCATATGATATACAACTTAGATACAAACATATATACATAGTGTATATAGGTACGTGACATAGGTGACAGGAGTGACTTTTGAGTGTCCTGGGATGGATAGATCAGGAAAATAGTTTTTGAAAAAGTTTTATCCGTCCATGCGTCAAAATGTTTTTTATTGCAGGATTTACAAAGATTGATATCCCTATGGGCTCTTTGTTTAATACACGCTGACGCACACACACCACACAAACAAGCACACACACACGCACAAGCACACAACGCACACACAACACACACACGCACGCACGCGCACACGCACACACGCCCACGCACGCGCACACACATACACACACACACACACACACACACACACACACACAATACAATACAATACACTGTTTATTAAGAGTCGGTTTGTCATTATAAGCACAGTAAACATAAGATATGTATGTACAGGCCTAACAAATAACATCTATAGTCATAAGAAATAGCATCCTTTTTTGCATTAAAATTATTAGATTAGTAATATTATCACATTATCTGCTCTATTTTTAGTAAAGCAAATTAATAAAATACAGATACAGATATACTACATTGATAAAACTACTTAGAAATTCAGCATAATACAAACTACATGTACATGTACTTATGTACACTCGAAAGGCCACATTTTATCCCTGATGATCTTGAAAATTAATTACCATGTTTGCCTTGATGGTCAGTCTAAGTCAAGTTCGACACTGAGTCATGTTGCAACAAAAACTAGATCACAAGGTCAAATAAATAAGATGGACATTAAAAGTTGTGTGGAAATCTTGGCCTGCAATGTGGGTCTAAAACTGCCATAAAATTGAAAAATAAAACTACAAAAAAAATAAGAACATTTATCTCCCTAAATCAGATTTTGGAATATCGTATTATTGCTCCAGTCCAGGAAGCACTGGTCAGCGACTTCCTCACATGAAAATGACATTACAGGCACAGTGCATGCAGGTAGGGTATGACACAAAAATGACATAAATGAATAAATACTAGACTATAACTGTGTTGTGTTTATGAACGAAAAGAATAGAAGCAGACCTCTACATCACAGGCATAAATCAAGCTTCTGAAATGAGAGGATCTAGCTTTATCTCTGAAATGCTGAAAAGGCGAATTCAAAGTGTTGTAGCACTGGAACGAAAAGATCTGCTACCGTAGATTGATGATTTTACCTGAGGAAGTTTTGCCGCAATTGTGTAAATAATAACTGATGTATGTTATTGTTACTAAATCATGAAGATATACCGGGCCTTGTTTGTTAATTATTTTTTGAACTTCAAGAGCTATAGTCCAAATTCTTCGCAGCCTCAATATGGGTAGTTTAGACCTAAATAGAAGAGAACTGTAGTCGGACTCATTATCATCATATATGAAACGATATGCCCGTTCTTGGATTTTCTCTATTTTCATTACAGAATGGCCAAGTAAGAGGACAATAGTCAAAATTTGGTCATGATGAATGAGTGATATATATTTGATTTACCTTATATACACAGATTTCTACCGATTCGTTTATATTATTAGTTGTCTTGATGCTTTTCTGAAAATCTTAGATATGTAAGAATGGAATTTAAGTTTGAAATCTAAAGTTACACGTAGCAAATTTACTTCTTTTTCACAGATGATTTCATTGTTGTCTTATTTAAATACAATATTTTTATCTTTAGTTTTAGTCTATAGCTATAGCTTGAAATTTATCATGATTTGCTTCGATATGATTACCCGAAAACCATTGTATTAGTGATTCGCTATCCTTTTCAAAAGTTGTAACTACATTTTCGACGTTTTTATCACAGTGGGAGACAGTGTTGTCATCAGCATAATCATACAGACTGATGTTGGAGACACAATGAAAAATGTCATTTATAAAAATATAAGATGATACCGGTCCAAGTATGGAACCTAGAACCTACACGTGTGTAACAATTTTCGAACTATATAGGAGTTTTTACCGAGTTTAAACATACTTTTGTTATGTAGAAAGAAAGAAGCGCGCGCTTAGACGTTATGTGTTGTATACTAAGAGAGGTAACTCGTACGAGAACATCGCACATCACTCACATACACGTACGAGTTATTGAGTAATGCTTTCGCCGGATATAGTATTGCCTATATTCATATTATAGATAGGGTTTTTGTCACCAGGCCCTGAAATATCCTTTTTACTAATTAATATTTCACTGTTTTGTTCTAGAGTCAGTCTACTATCCAGCGCCGATCTCAGGTAAAACTGCCCCAGAGTACAAAGCAAAATCATATAAAATAAACTGGAAATAGTGCATGAAATATAGTACACAGAAAAAACATAAATTTTATCAGAGTAGTAATTAGTCTAGGTTTTGTTAATCATACTGGTGATAGGATCAACAATAGAGTGTTTCGCCCACTTGATTAGTCTAGAAAAAAAACATCTTGACCAGTGGCCTTTGTCATTGATAACTTATCAATTTGCTTACTTACAAAAGATTGAAGACGGTCACGGGTGTATTCAACTTGTTTTCATTAACTACTTTCAGGCTTGGGTGTTCTTCATTAATAGTAATTGAATCGTTCCAATATCGTTTCTTGATCATTTACTAGGTTGTTTCCTAGTCACAGGGTCCGTATATTACGGACCCTGCAAGTAAATCGCCGCGCGGATCCGAAACTTTTCACAGGGTCAATAAGCAAGGTCATGACATTAAATTCAACAACAGTTGCATGAATATTGTCTATAACATTTCTTTTTATTTTTACTTAGAAAAGTTCTGGTTAAAGATTTGCATGTAAATGCATCTTCAAAGCTATTGCATGCTTGTACTGGAAGATAAGTAAAGAAAAGATAAGCCTTATTTTCAGTCAGGCGGCAAGACTACAACGGCATAATTATACAGGCGAAGCCCGACCATAGGTAATACGGGCGGAGCCCGACCGTAGGTAAACGTATGTACGAGTATTTAATTGAATACAGAAAGCAATTATATAACTGATTTGTCATATATACCATTGCGAAATTAGAAAGTGTCGACTCCGTGACGATACGATAACATTCTTATAACGCTGCCACCTTCTATACAACTTCCGATGCAAAATTTGTTTACAAAGCGACGTCATTGATCAAAAGAAGTTGTGACGTCATTAAATGTCAGCCATTTTTGTTTTGAAAAACGCTACACTTTTCCATTGGACCCTCGATCCATGACTATATGGATATTTAGTAACAATAATATTCGTTACTTTAATGGTTTTTGCGTCCTCTGGCCCTGAAAATTCGCACCATTAGGGCATCACATTCAATTTTTGAATGTCGAATGTCGTATGTCGTATGTCGCGCTGGCACGACAGTCAAACTTTAGTAGTTTAGTAGATTTTGAATGTCGAATGTCGTATGTCGCGCTGGCACGATATTCAATCTTTGAATGTCAAATGTCGTATGTCGCGCTAGTAGGACATATAAATTTTGAATGTCGAATGTCGTATGTCGCGCAGGCACGACATTCAATGTTTGAATGTCGAATGCCGTATGTCGCGCTAGCACGACATTCAAACTTTAGTAGTTTTATTGATTTTGAATGTCGAATGTCGTATGTCGTTTGTTGAGCTTACTTCACGGAAATATTAAACTTAATACTTATTATGCCCCCTTCGAAGAAGAGGGGTATATTGATTTGCAGATGTCGGTCGGTCGGTATGTCTGTCCGTCCGTCTACCAACTGGTTTTCGGATGATAACTCAAGAACGCTTGGGCCTAGGATCCTGAAACTTGATGTGGAGGTCGCTTTTGTTCTTTAATGTCAGTATGTCAAAGGTAAAGGTCACGGTGACCTGGAATAGTAAAACGGTTTCCGGATGATAACTTGAAAATGTTTAGACCTAGGATCTTCAAACTTGATGTGGAGGTTTGTCCTGACCAACAGATGATTCCTGTTGATTTTGAGGTCAGTAGGTCAAACTTCAAGGTCACGGTGACCCGTAACTGTAAAACAGTTTCCGAACGATAACTCGAGAAGTCTTGGGCCTAACATCTTGAAACTAGATGTGGAGGATGGTTATAACTGGTAGAGGACCCCTAACGGTTTTGAGATTAGAAGGTCAAAGGTCAATGTCACAGTGACTCTGAATTGTAGAATGGTTTTCGCTCAATAACTTACGTTAGGACTAACCAATTGCAATGAGATTTGGTTTGTAGGTAGTTTGCGGGGAGAGGAAGCTTGGGTTACATTTTGGGTCACAAGGATCAAGGTGGTTTTCGCTTAATAACATTAGTTAGGAGTGACCAGTTGCAATGCAACTTGGTGTGAAGGTAGCTTGCATGGAGAGGAAGATATTTAAAAAAATTCTTTTAAATTTTTATTTTGTTTTAAGCAATGAATTTTTTTAATGTTTTTTTCGAGGGGGGAGGGAAGCAGAGAGTTTTAAATTGTTTTCAGCAAAAATATTTTTTTAGTGGTCAAGGTCAAGGTCACTGTTACTATAAATATATTTTTTCAACTTTTTTTGTTTTAAATTGTTTTCAGCAAAAAAAAGTTTTTAAGGGTCAAGGTCACTGTTCCTTAAAATAGATTTTTTTTCAATTTTTTTTTGGGATTATAAAATTGTTTTACGCAAAAAAAAAATTTAGGTCAAGGTCACTAATAAAAAGGTCAAGGTCACTTTGTAGATATATTAATTTTTTAGAATGTTTTATTTTCCTTTTTAATTTTTTTTTTATTCTACAATTTCTACAGATGCCATTTTCATAAATTTCACATTGACTTTTACTTTAAAAACTGTTCCTTTCATAGTACAACTTTTGCATCAAGGGGGCATACGTGTTTTACAAACAGCTCTTGTTAAATTTTGTTATTACATCATTTTGTATCACAGGACATTTGCATTGAGAACTAAAGCAATAGAAGAAACAATCGACAAGAAATACTTTGAAGCCATCACATCCGGAATGCCTGAAAAGACAACCTATTAGACCTGGGTTGCGTACAGAGCAATAATCAAAAATTTGTTTTGCTATATGCTATTATTTTGATCTTACTTTTGATATGTGCTATAAGAGGTTTAATTCTAAGGTTCTGTGAAACTGTAAAATTAAAGAGAATTAATATATGCCTTCAAAGGAGTTCATAACATTTAACAAATTGACATTTTGAAGCAAATAGATTTGTTTGTTAATAATAGTTTATTATTGCAAGCTTCCAGTATATTTCATATTGAAGACGTAACTTCAATCTTAATGAATGCATTCTGCGTGATGTGAAAATTATAATTACAATAAAGCAATAATTATTTATTGTTTCATTTCGCTATCAAAAGCATTCTCTAAAGTATTTCCTATAAACACAAAACAAGAATAATGAAGAGTAAGAGCAATCTCTTCCCGGAATTCAGTCAAAGCTGAAAATTGTATTTAAATGAGGAAAAATCGAAATGGAAGGGAAGGTTGAGGCGAATTGGAAATACTATTATTATAATTTCGCTTTCATGTAGCAGCACCAAACAAACATTCACTTTGCTGGGGTGTTGAAATAGGGTTGATATTGAAAGAGAAGCCACGTTTTCATCAGTTCTTTGAAAAGCTTCTTCCACATTTTAATTTCTAACTGCGTCATAAACTGGAAATATAATAATAATAAGAAGAAGAAGAAGAAGAAAAAGAAGAAGAAGAACGAAAATTTTAAGAGACTGAGTGATGACTTGTTGTCTCTGATGCGTTCAATTTTATTTAGTAAAATATTAAGAAGGAAAATGTAACAGAACAGAAAATTTAGATACATTGCATATAAATGTCTCTGTCGTTTAATTGTAAAGACGATTTAATGCTAGGGAAGAAAAAAGCAAGTAAAAGTAGAATATCCAGATACATTGTGTAGCCTTTATCAGTAATATTTATAATAAAATGTGAGCTATCGTGACCACTTACAGTCCGTGGCAGGCCAAAAGTCCGTCTCCCTTTGTTTTCTTTTTTCTGAAATCACCAGATGGAAGTTTATGAAAATATGCGAGGATGTTTCGATGATATTTCTCTATGGAAGTTTCTCAAGAAATTCCATGTTCCATGCAGAACTCTGGTCTTTGTGGCAACTTAAAGGAAAATCTTAAAATATAAAATAAAAATACTTGCCCAGATCTAAAGTCCGCAGCTAAGGTATAAGACTTGAAGCACTGGCGCGTTGTTCTCTACTATGTTCATCTAAATTCACCTTTTGGAATTAAACCCTTTCATTCCGCCCAAAAGTCACCTGTTTTTCAAAGTCTTCATAAGCGGAAACGTTATAACTTTTCACTCAGAAACTTTTGGCTTTTTTTAAATAATAAAGGCCGCATAATAATTATGTTTGGAAAATCTTGTACTGATATCTCAAAACCTTATTGATAAAGTCCTATAAATCATGACACAGGGGGCGGGCTAAATTTCCCTATATGACTATATTGAAAACTTTGAAAATGTCTCCTCTGAAGCCGTTGATGCAATTTTGAAACAAAACCACAGGAATAAGAACTTCAACTTCACTTCAACTAAGTTTGCGAAAGCGATGTAAACACGTCAAAAATATGATGGCTATATCCCTTTCCCAAGATACCATAGGTCAGCTTTTGAAAATATTTCATCTGAATGACGTTTAATGTCATCCTTAACCAAGAGAAAATGTTTATTCTACGTCAACCTGTTGTGACTTTCCATTCGAATACAGATAATATATACATGTGTTACCATAAACGTTTATGTCTCAAGCTATAACATCACCTTGGGTTTGTAGGTACTTTGGGACTGCACTGAATCACGGGAGAGCGATTTAGGGTTTTTTCACATAATTTATCAAATCCTTCGATACAGACTAATTTCTTTCTCCATGTTACACGCGTTTCAGTGAATGCCGACAACGCAACCGAATATGCGACACAAAACTGTGTTTTTTTCTTACAGGAAAAACACACGAGTCAAAATAGTCTTAAAACGCAAAACAACCGCAAGCTTTATTATTTAACATTCAACTTTGTTGTATCAGGTGTAATATATTTAGGCCATTGGTGCATTGATGTCCCTCCGTTTCCCCATTAACTAAAATTTAAATTAATATAAGTAGATAGTGACATCTTATCCCCCGAAGGGAGCAGCACTTATTTCAATGCATTTAAAACAACCATGGTTTCCTTTTGACCTCTTTTATAGCTTCAAATATTGTTACAGTAGGATTTAAGTAATTGAAACTAGAGTAGTGGTTTTTGTACAGTTTCATTTTTATTTGTTTGGGTCACAACCCAAACAAATATAGTAGTGGTTTTCAAAGGCTTTTTCCTTAAGTACGAAATTGCAAATAGTTCCGGCACACAGGTCACGAAATAATTCCGACTACATGATCCCATTCTGCAAAAATGTGATAATCATAGGAGTAAAAAAATGTAATGATCAAACTAATCTTACAATATTTATGTGCAAACGAAACGAAGTTTTAAACGAATTCTTCAACATATATATAAAATAAACGAAATTTGTATAGAAAAGCGCAATGAAATATCATAACATGACGTGACCCAATGACCTGACGATTAACAGTCAGAAAGCGGAAAGCATCCGCGTTTAAAAGTAGTCTAATATTTGTGAATCTGAGGCGACAAGGAAACGAATTGGCTAGAATTTAGAAACCGACAAAATATAAGAGCAATTCGAAATCTTAATGAACACATGTTCCAAACGTAATACGATAGTAATAGAGTTGATAATCTGGTAATTTAGCGCGCAAAAATTCACAAATATGGAAATCATGTGACCATAATACCTAATCCAGGGAAGAAGCTATATTCATCACAGTGTAAACTCACGTGAGTATCTCTTCAAGTCCTGCTGTCTTTTATTTGACGCATGACTTGTGGTTGTAGATGGTGTTGATACCGTTTGAAAAGTATGTGTAGCTTAAATTAATTCGATTGAGAGACAAAATGTAAGTTTGACGAAAGAAGGTCAATATTATGCACATGCAGCGACGATTGATTCTTAATCAGTGTTTATCTTAGTTGGACACGTTAAAATATCAGACTTCATGTTTAATGTATGGAACAGTTTTGATGCAAAAATTACATTGAGCCTACTGACATCCCATCTTGCATTGTTACGTGTGTTTTTGTCCATCTGATATTACATGTTTCTTTTTGATACAGTACAGCACATGCGGATTCTGTTTTTGCTGCGCTATAGCGCGGGAGATTTTACAACGCGGGAGCAATAAAACCATGTCGCATCACGCGGCATATGATTGTATATGCGGCATCTATATGCCGCGTGTCATTTGCGATATGCGACAAGTACCATGCCGCGTCACGCGGCGTAAAGGATTAATTTTTCCTTTAAAAATTAATGCCTTTGCACAATGTACAAAATGTACATGTAATTCTATAAAAGGTTTTATAAGATATAATTTTATAGAACTTTTGCATGAGTTACTGCAGTTTACTAACTTTCGAGTATGTTTAAAAAAATGATTTTTGTATATAATTAAAAGTTGTAACATTTTCATGACTTTGTTCTTTTATTCTAAAATTATTACAGATATCGTTGTTTGTCGCAAGAATTATAATATTATTGCTTTTCAATAATTTGTCGTCGTTTTGATGTATGTATTCAAACAAATTTGATTCCGACGCTTGCCTTGAATATTAACAAAGGGTGATGATTGCCATTGTCTACAGTACTGTTTTTCATTTTAATGAACCATAAAGTAAGATAAACGGCTAAAACAGATATCATTGGCAATTTACTGTCGAAGTAGTTAAGACAGGATTATTTTAGTGTCAAGTATTTAAAACTCTTTTATTTTGTGGAACTTTGCATTAGTATGCATAGTATTTATATACTATTAAGTGTTGCTTTGTGTGAATGTGATGGCTTCACGTCAAGCTTCTAAACAAGACATGTACTTTCTGGTTCGCTATGACGTTGATCAGGAGCTTCAAGTCAGAAGCAGGGGAATTTTTAAGACGGAAGATATGGTAAGAAATCGCATGTTTTTATCGTCTAAATCACTACTTCATCAGCATATCTTATTGTTACATGTGCGCGCCAGTTTGTGATTTGTTTTATCCACTCAACTGAAAATTGTTACTTTATCAAAACAACAATCTCTCAGCGCTGACTGCATCCACATAATCAGTAGATAAATGTAAGAACTAAACTTCACAAAAGTACAAGTAACAGCCTAAATAATGTACGTCCACTTATCAACCACATACATTGTGAGAGCTCGAACCGGGGGCACAACCGGTTTCTGTACGTACATGCATATCGATTCCTACACTCGGAGTTAGACACCAACATTTTGCCAACTACCTAAGAGCTATGAACCGGGAACACAACCGGCCTTTGTACGTATAAAAAATTAGGTGTTTAAAGTTTTATGAAAATAATAAAGATGATTTTTTAAGCCGTATTTTGGTCGTTCTAACAGACGGGCAGTTTACCTTATTACAGTAAAATCCGTATATAGCGACTCCGGATATAACGTAACATCGGATATAACGAACAGTTACTTTGGGCCCGATTTTTCCTTTTTTTTGTTTAATGTAAAAAGATGCGATTATACCGTACTCCGATTATAAGGAAACTTCGGATATAGTCTTCTACATTTCACATGTATAACATTTTGGATATAACGAATTAGGTTTTTTTTGTATGGTAAAAGATGCGATTATACCGTACTCCGATTATAAGAAAACTTCGGATATAGTCTTCTACATTTCACATGTATAACATTTTGATAAACTAGTTAAAAGAGAATACCAACACAATTGCTAAGTACGATGTTCAAGTGATAATATTTTTCGTAAACAATTATGAGCGTTTCTTTAAAAGCATGCAGACCGGGTGAAATCCCATTTTGGGAGAAAAAACATGTTAAATATTCAAGTTTTGGCAATAAAGCGAAAATCGGCTCATTCAATTGTATCAAATACAAAATTATTTTGTTTCAGTATTGCCAATGAAAACATGAACCGTCTTTTTATGCTTTATTAATCTTTGCAATTATTTTACATACGAGTATAGAAAAGGATAACAGTTATAGATATTTATAACTGTTCAAAAGGTGGAAGAAAAATCAAAAGCAACTGTAAGTTGATGGTTGGGATTTGACTATAAAAATACTTGTTCGATATGTATTTTAGTTCGATATATATAAGGATATAAGGAACTCAAGCTGATAGATCCCGGAAAGTTCGTTATAAGCAGAATTTACTGTATACCGGTACTACGTTTTTCTCACCTACGAGATACAAATTTCCACCCAATACCGTGATAGATAACCTTATACTTAACTGCTGATCTCTCATCGCTGCCGGGCTATTTTTACGTAAATTAAAAGCAGCAAGCACATCACATACATACGAAAAAATGACTGTAAAACTATTTAAAAAAATAAACATAGGGTTGTTGGTATTCTTTTTCTTAGTTAGATCATTTTCTATCCATTTATAGCAGTTTTGAAGTAGAATACGATAAAAAGCTGATTATTTATTTTTTCATCCCCATTCTTTATTTACACTTGTTTCTGCTAACTTGCGTGAAAATAAATCTACCATGACCATTAAGTAGTGGATAAGGAAATCCCATTCTCATGCATTTCAACGTTAATTTATAGTAAATACTTAGTTCTGTCGTGATTCTTTTAAGCATCCTTTTTTCAATTATCAACATTTAAAGTGATCACGATGCTTTAATATTATTCTTAACATTTGTCTTCTTGGTCGTACTCTGTCATTCAATGTAGTATTTGTCGATCTCTGCATTAAGATTCATTCAAAATAATCGTATGTGTTGAGGTATTTCATTTTCATCTCACAGTTCTAAAACACGTTTCTACATACATGTTTTTTATGGTTACTAAAACTTACTGGTATACACCTGTAATTGCTAAAAACATTAAAGACTGAAATTTTATTGGTTACAATATGAAATACAGTGTACATCACTATTGAAAAACACAGTTTTATACATGTGTACAATACAATATAGTACATATTTTTTATTTCATCGCTTTTACCTGTATATAAAATGACATGCCGCATAACGTCGCGACACGCGGTATCACGCGGTGGGACTCGTTGTCGCGCTTGAATGCGCTTGATTGCTATTTTGTCTTTCAGATGCGGCAATTGAATGCCGCATACAATTTGCGATGTCGCGTCACGCGTTTGATTTCCCGCCGCATCTCCATGCTTTCAGACTCTTATTTACATGCCGCATGGACGCATATGCGTGGGGTTTCGCCTGTGCTGTACTGTATGTTCTATGCTTAAAACTGGAGAAATGATTACACCTTTCTGAGAGATGAATTGTTGTATTCTACATTATTTCATATATCAGTGTTCTGTATTTGCTATTCAACTGAACTTATATTTAAAGATGATTGAGTAAACGGTCGAAATTAAGTTGAACAACTTGACTGCATTGTTTGGCTGTCATTCATACCATCATCATAACATTCTATAAATGATACTGGATCGAAATGTATTTCTTAATAACTGCGTTTGTCATACTTGAAATGTATGATTTTAACGTCTTTTAACATATTATGTTGAAAACGCTGCCTGAGAACAGTCCCCTTTAAAGGATTATTACACCAGATGGGTTTATAACATCGACATTTTGACCACGCTATCCACTTAAGGAAATTTCTTGGGAATAAATATTTTGCAGTCGTCGGTCTGGTCTGTCTTCTCTTCTTCTTCTGTCTTCGTCTGTCGCTGTCGTCGTCTGCTCTCTGTTGCCTATCTGTCTAGTTCTGACCGGTGAACATTTGACCCCAATTTCATGAAAATCCTTCGAAGGGTTTAGGAGATATGGAGCGGACACTATTTTACCGGACAGACAGACAGACAGACAGACATGACAAAATCAATTTATCTCCCCAAGACATAATTCTCCTTAAGTACGGATTATGACGTAGGTGCCGAAAATTGTCGATGATTATGCAAACGCGCCATCTGGTGTAATAATGCGAGTGCACGTTTCAACAGTGCGTGATGACATGCATTGTTCGTCCAACTGGCATGCGTTGTTTAGCTTAGATTCATTATGCCTATGTCAGTATAACGTAGCTATATTGGTCTATATTAGCAGTTGGCTAATATGTTAAAAGACGTTAAAATCATACATTTCAAGTATGACAAACGCAGTTATTAAGAAATACATTTCGATCCAGTATCATTTATAGAATGTTATGATGATGGTATGAATGACAGCCAAACAATGCAGTCAAGTTGTTCAACTTAATTTCGACCGTTTACTCAATCATCTTTAAATATAAGTTCAGTTGAATAGCAAATACAGAACACTGATATATGAAATAATGTAGAATACAACAATTCATCTCTCAGAAAGGTGTAATCATTTCTCCAGTTTTAAGCATAGAACATATCAAAAAGAAACATGTAATATCAGATGGACAAATACACACGTAACAATGCAAGATGGGATGTCAGAAGGCTCAATGTAATTTTTGCATCAAAACTGTTCCATATTAATGCCTACGACGAAGACTTATATGAATGAATTAATGAGCTATTTTTTCTGCAGCAAGCACTTTTACAAAATAGTTGTTTACCTGTGATATTACTCAATTAAATGGTATATAGTGATGACATGATTATCTGCCATAGAACCTCCTCCGTCATTGGTACGAAAACGATTTGATTTATAACGCAAAAAGAAGGGCGTACGTACTCTTCGTGTCTAGGTTTCTTTATATTGTAAATATTTTGGTAACTTTGCAGTTATTTATAAAAGAACTGTTTCAGCATTATGCCGTGTGTGTCATTTCTCGTGCCACATGATAGAAAAACTGCGTTATGCTCAAATAATAAACGTCATTTTACAATATAAGTACAGAATATGACAATACAGTAAACTGGCTTTTCATACAGTGATTGTTTTTCCGTGAGACAATGATTCTCCCGAGGTCTAGTCAAAATATTTTAGTGACGTCTTGAGCAAATTCTGAGATATTTTCGTTTTGGGTCAGAATGTCGCTTGTCTATTCTTGGCTTGCTGTGACGTCATACTGACCAGTTATCCAATCGGATTATTACTGTAAGGTCGTGTTCATTTCTTCTTTCGGTAAAAGGCGAAAACTCGTTCTTCATCGTTGACTCATATGCAAGTGTAAATTTATTTTAAACGAAACAAAAAGCTTTAAACACATCGAATTATCATAAAAACAATCTGATAGTTTCAAGGTAATGAAAGATCGTCGTCTTCTTTCATTTCTAATCTTGGTTATTGTATTATTTAAAGTTAAAGATGCACAGAGACCAGCGATGACAGCCGACGAATCACCTTTCCCGAATAAAAACAAATCATCAGTACCCGGATGTACGAAGCCGAGAATAACAGGAGAGATATTGCCCATTCTCGGCTTCGTTGTGACGTCATACTGACCAATTAACCAATCAGATTGTTAGGTCACGTTCATTTGTTCATTCGGTAAAAGGTGAAAACTTGGCCTATACGGTAGACTTGTATACAAGTTTAAATGTATTTCAAACGAAACTAAAAGCTTTTAAGGGAGGTCACTGGTGAGGTTTTGGATTTTTGCACTTCCGGAAATTTACATTTGTTATATTTAAAAAATGATGAGTTAACTGGAAAAAACAATTATGTAGTAGTAAACTTAGGCACAATAAGAATATTTAAGTGTAAAAAAATTGAACATTTTTGAAAAAAAAATATTTTGACCTCACATTTTGTCACTAAATTGACAAATTTTGTCATATGCCAAAATGGGGGTAGGGGTACACAAATAGTCATTTCTCAAAAACCGTTTAAGATATTTACTTAATTCAAACTGTATTACAGGAAGAATTGTTAGGATATAACAATTCATTAATAACAAGTTCCTTTTACAGTTCTTTGTTACAGACCTATGCCGTCATATCTCAAAGCTCGTCGAAATCTAAAAAACACATTTTTTGTCAGTTTTTATTGAATTTCTTTCTTATATGCACATTGACCCCCATTTTTTATTTTTGCATTCTAAATTAAAGGTTGTAATCAAACTGTAGGCAAAATACCTGGAAAACCTTGTTATTCCTTCATCATGAAATATTCATTTATCAAAAATTAAAAAAATGAAGTTTAGTAAAGTGGGTGGGGTAATAATAAGGAGCGTAATATTTATTTAGATGATGATAGAAATACCCCTATCTCTAATTTTTCGTCCTAAAGTATGACATAATACATTAGAAGAGATTAAAAATTGATACCCATTCTGAAACATACACTACATACATAAACGTTTGCAATACGAAAATTCTAGCTATTTTTGCATTAAGCACCTTATCTGATAGTGTATCACTAAAGATTAATATTGCAAAAAAGTTTAGTCATTGACCCATCATCTTTTCCCGAAATTAGCTAGCAATATGTTAGTCTCCATTAAAAACAGGGTCAATAAAATTTCTTGTTATTTTGAATTTCAGCAGTGACCCCCCTTAATAACATAGAATTATTATAAAAACAATTAATGTTACAAGCTAGTAGTAGACCGTCGTCTCCTATCATTTTCATTCTTGGCTGTTGTACATTTTAAAATTAAAGATGCTTCGAGACCAGTGGTGAAAGCCGAGGAATCACCTTTCCCGAATGTAAATAATTTATCAGTACCTGGATGTGTGAAGCCGAGAATACGAAAATAACACTTTATCTTTACACGTGTTTAATAAGTTGGAATATCCCAAGGTCGTGCTTTCGATTGGTCACTTTGAACACATCTCCGTGCAAGAAACTGACATGCTGTAAAACTGATAAAATAGTGAACTATGTTAAGTAGTAAAGTACCCCTAAATTGTATTATTGCTCGCCATTCTTGATGTGCTTGCATTATGTTACAAGCAATGTAACCTCATCTACGCATATGAAAAGTTTATCTTTTAATATTCAAGTAGGCACTCCATAGATTCTTGTTGCCTTCTTAACTTTCAATTTTTTTTTCTATTACAGCTTTGTAGGCTTGAATAAATATTTCTGATGAATAGGACCGTATCTTTTGCTTTTAGTTAATATGTTTCTAGAAGAGACAGACAGACATTATTGACGGACAGTCCTATATCCTGATTACGTACTATGACAATGCAGAAAATCATTTGGGGTTGTCACAACATAAGCAATGCGCAGTTGTGGAGATTATTTCAACGCGCATGATAATTTCAAACAATGGAGAAATGCGTGTTTTACCGATACAATTTAAGTATTAATGACTTTAGTGGATGAAATTTAATCTAGATACACGTCTTTCGATATGTATATTATGTAGTGTTTTACATTATAATTACCCGTTTTATTCGCATTTTGATTGATTTGAGTAACCGCTGTCGATGTACATTTATTTACAAATTTGTGAAAAATACCACTTGCTACATTGTAGTAAAAATATATATTTGACATTTGAATTTTCCAATCTGTTCTTTCAGAAATGTGATCAAGGATGTAGAAGTTGAGGCAATAGGAATAGAAGACTAGTAAGCAGAACTGTTCCTTTAGAATTGTGATAGCCTTTCAGGACCCTCATCCTGTTGAAATGGGCTCTTGATAAAGAAAGTAATGAGGATGTTGAAATGGCCACAATGACAGTGTCAATTAGCATGATTAGACTAGAAATTGCAAGAGGGAGCGAGACGGTTAATATAACCTGCAAGACGTATCTGGCTTTCGTAAATTACAATGTAGAAACTGTCTTCTTCGAAATTGGGAAAGATAGCACTTGATACTTTGGAAACACTTGTCCTTATGTGCCTCCATAGTTACACCATTATGATTAATGTGTGTATAATTCATCAAACTGGGCAATGTGTCCTAAATGTGAGAGATGAAAAGACATTAACATATGATAGAGACTTTGCAGTTTAGACCATTAACACCAATCACATTGGTTATTTGTTTCCTAACTGTTCATTTATATGGGTCAATTATTTCAAATATTTACATCTAAGCAGCTGATAAAGAAAATTACAACTCTTTTATTAAGACTCTTTCTTATTTCTGGCAAAGTTGGGACATCTTTGGTATATGGATTGGACTCAGTTCTAGTCTTTCTACATTTTAAAGGGGCACTCACTACATCTAGCAGATTATATTCTCAAAGCATAGATTAAGTGTTCAATGAACGCAAAATGATAGATAAGTACAATTTTAAAGAAGAACCTATGACGAAAAATGCCTCATTTTATCACAAGTAATTGGTATTGAGGCTGTCTGTAATAAATTGCATCCACCCATTAATTGTACAACAACGATTCTACATAGAATATTGAATGGTTTACGGTACTGCTGTACATTTTAAACAGCTGATTTTATAAAAATGACTGGAAATGCATAGCTGAAACGTTTAGGTTATTTTATAATACTTCCTAATACTTAGGTTCTATTATTTATGTTTAGAAGGTCATGTAGTTTGACATAAGTTATAGGGTATTTCCCTTTAAACCTAGATAATAGTTTTTAGCTCGACCGGCACAAAGTACCAGAGTGAGCTACATTGTATTAGGATCGCATTCAATCCGTCAAACATAGCACATCCGTCAACATTGTCCTTCAAACTACATTTCCTCTGAAACCACTTGCCCAAAAATGATATAACTTGGCAAGGATGTTCCTTGCATAAAGCCTTTTCAAGGTTGTTCAAATAATTCTATTCCATGCAGAACTCCGGTTGCCATGGAAACAGAAAGGAAAACCTTTATAAATCTTATTCTCAAGAAAGGAAGGCCTAGAGCTTTTGGATATTTGGCATGTGGCATAACCTAGTGGACCTCAACCAAGATTGTTTAAATTATAATCCCCCCGATCCAAAATTGACCAGGCACGGGGGTCACTTGTTTTTACATAGCTTATATAGGAAAAACTTTTAAAATCTGCTTATCTGAAACTACAAGGCCTACAGCTTAAATATTTAGCATGTGGCGTAACCTAGCGGATATATACCAATATTGTTCACAGTATGACCCCAATTCAAAATTGACCCTGCACCGTGGGGTCACTTGGATTATACATTGTATCTATGTAGGAAAAACTCTAAAAAAATTCTTTTCTAAAACCACAAAGTGTAGAGCATCGATATTTAGCATGTGGGATAATCTAGTGGACCTCCACCGGGGATGATTTTATATATGCTAAGTAGAAACAAATCATGTCTCCATGTCAAAATTGACCCTTTGACCTTGTATTATAGCCAATGGTAGCCAGGTGTGCGATATGTATATTTCTTTGTCAATGTGGAGTTGCCAGGGTATTTCTCGAATTCAATGCCTATCCTAGTTTATCCATTATCCTTAAGAAAGATAATGCTTATATTTGACCTCGGGGTTTATTCTCGTTACTTGTTTATTAAATTTACTTCATATGTTATTATGTATATACATAAAATTATATGCATTGTAACTTGCTATTTGTTTTGTTTTTTTCAAAAGCATTTCTACTTGTTTCTGTCTGCCAAATTGCTTTTTAGATCAAAATTCCTAAAGCAATTATAATTATGTTGCTTTCTGTAAAGCAGTCAGACTCTTTGTCTGCCCGTCCTCTGACAACTTGTTCAAGTTGTTGTCTGTCAATCAGTCTGTTTGTTTTAGGATGGATGATTGTCCTAGATATTTAGTGTGTAACAGTGTCTAGAGGACCTCTTCAAAGTGTGTTCAAATCATGCCCTCCGGCTCAAAATTTACCCTGCACAGGGGGTCGTTTGGTATAGTAAAAACTTATAAAATCTAATTTTTGAAAACTACAACGCCTAGAGCTAAGGTATTGGGTATGTGACATTGTCTAGTGGTCTTCGATCTACTTTGTTCAAATCATGCCTCTGGTTACAATATTTGTCTGAACCTTGTGTCTTTCCAAGGATGGAATTTGCGATTACAAACAACTGTTTATTCAATATCATATGTCTCTTGCATTCTTCCCTTTTTAGCTCACCTGTCATAAAGAGGTGGAGTAGAGGTATGTATTGCATTGGTATACATCATTGTCTAGGGGGCCTCTACCAAGACTGCTTAAATAATGACCCCTGGCTGAAATTTGACCTAGTGCGAGGGTCATTTGATTTTACATAGGCTTATATAGTAATAACTAACAATTTTCTCTGAAGCCAGATTAGCGATAAAGGGGCCATATTGGCCCTTTGTCCGAACTGATCATTGATTTATTGCCTTCAACTTAAAGCAGATATTTTTAAAGGAATGGCTTTGTTCAGCACCATCAGTTACACTTTATCATACCTGGTACTTTAAGGCCAAGGTCACAGTGACTTTTGACAGTTTAATGATTTCCTCTCGGTAATGGTTTGGTCTAGGATCTTAAGATGTAGGGATAGTCAGTTCAAGACCATTGTTTTCTTGAATTGCCAATCATAATTTCCCAATTATATGGAAAACTTCTTTTAATAAAGTATCGAACCATTACTTTACTGAAATTGTTTCATGCATTCTCTACCCTTGTGACTTTGTCCAGGTCATATTTCTAAATGTTTTTATTAGAAGAGCAGTGAGATCAGAGGCACAGGAATGTGTGTACCCATACAAATTCAGTGCCTTCAGCGCTTTGATTCTCTAAACATTTATATAATCTATATTGATTTATAGGAAGAATCAATTCATTCCCTTCCATTCGTTTTAAATTATACTCTTTAAAAAAGAGAACGTAACAAAGTGCAATAACTTACATCATAATGAAGGTAGAATAATGGGACTTGTGTACAGCACTTCCAGGGGCGTAGCTGCTATTAGACACCTTAGGCCCGGGCCTACAGATTGGAAAATATAATTGTTTGGAAAATAAAAACAATTCAACCGTCAAAAATACGATAAAACTGAGAGGTAGGAAAGTAATAGGTGGTGTGTGCAGCAAATTCATCTGCAGCCAGCTATGAAAATAATCTTTTATTATGTCATCATTTTTATGATAAAATTGCAAGTTTTTTAAAATATTTCGAAGTAAATCAAACAAAAACAAACAGGGGCAGATGATATCCAAGTTCAGTTTTTCGGACATGGCCGATGACCTTCCCTATCAGTTTAGCGACTCAAAACCGCTGAGAACGGAGTTAATTTTTGCGTTTCCTTTTATTTGCAATTTCTTCTGTTTGTTGTCTATGGCCGACATTTGCGTATTTCGGTGTCACAACTTTAATGTTTCTGACATTGGAACCTAAATCTCACTAGTAACATTGTACCGAAATATATCTGTTGTGTTGTATTTTCGTTCTACATGTTTTGTTTTTGTTTTTTTGTTCTATTCTCTATTAGATTACCCTGGTTCTGCGTTAGAATTCAATTCATTTTTAAAACGGTATCAATTACTTTGATTTAGATGTTATAAGGAACCATCTAAACGTCAAATTAATCATGTTTATATGAGATAATTTCACCTTTTTGTTAAGAGCAATAGTACTTACTACCACACTTGTATCTACAATTGATATTATTGTTTTTTTTATTATATGTGTTTGTAAACGTTATATGTCTGATTGTTCTGAATAATGCAGTTTGAAATTTGAAATTTTGCCTGAATAACTTTAAAATGTCTACACTAATGGAAAGCCAAATCAATTAATCAAATGATCCCAAACTAGTCATAAATCATAGTTTGTAGATATACATGTAGTACAATTGATATAGTTAATACAATTATAGAATTTCATTATAGAATATTTGTTTATTTCATATCTGATTACCAGTGATATATCGATCACTTTTTATCGCGATACACTGCCTTTCTTGTTTATTTTACTTCGTATATAAACATGTAACTACAATTTTATTTACAATTGTACACACATGTAGTACTTTAGTTTGTAACACTAGGAAACATCAGTATCACAGAGACAAAATATTCCCGTAAACACATTTGATACTTGATGGAAACATGGTTATATCAATACATATTAAGTTTTTATAATGCGTTTTTTATTTGATGGCAGCTGTTGTTTAGATTGTATAAAGTCCCGTCTGACCGTGAGATTTCTCCCCTGGTGAACTTGCCAAGACCTCTGTATGACTCCCATGCAAATTTGTACCTAACAAAGTTCGAAAATTTAGGGAGTTTTGTTTTACCTGACTGCAATACACAGTCCGTTTTGTCCAAAGTTGTGATGGCAGTGGTTACTGTTTATTGTGTGGGGAAGAACTCGCTGCGGCGAGTTTTTGTTATTTTCAGTGATTTTATATGTTGCTTACCCCTTCCGTCCGCCTAAAGCGTTATTTCAAGATTTAACCTAACGATACTGAACAGTCTTTGTTCAGATGTGTATATGATTTTTGTACTAAGAAATAAAATTAATCACAACGCTGTTTGTCAATACAACTTAATTTGCACTGTCGTTTTTCTCTTAAAACGCTTACATTTATATTTTCTATTATCTCTTTTTATTTTTGCATTGTATAACAGAAAAGTGGGTATTCAATGTGCTGTATATCAGTATACTTTTGTTGCTTATATGATTTTTTGGAATACATTGCGGTTTTTAAGTTTTGTTGATTGAGATTTTTATGAGCACATGCATACAAATAAATCTTTTTTACCGTTACAAAAACTACAGTGATTATGGTCTTTACTTTGTCGTCAAAATACGCCCTAGACTGCTTAAGGATATAGAATATCATTTTGGGGGAAGGGGGGGCGTGCCCTCAAACCGCTTAGAAAACATGTGCCTACAGATTGTTTTTGCCAAGCTACGCTCCTGACTTCTTCTCATTGCCGTCCATCAATATATAAATTCACAACTGATTCCGTTCAGTACCTTTAAAGTTACGGACGGGCGGAGGGACGGACGGGCAGACGGAAAGGCGGACAGACGATGCGATCACAATATGCCCCATCGACTTGTGGCGGCGACAAAATAAAAGATGAAACTTTCAAATCCAATACCCAGTTCTCATTAGTAATATTAAACGCAAATGAACGCAGTGCATGAAACATCCTCTTTCAGTTAACAAAATTCGCCGAGTGTTACATCAAGTAATATACCCTCGTTTCATTAGCAATGAAATGAGTGGATAGGGATCGTTTTAATTAAGTGATTTGTCTTACTATCACTTTTTAGTCTTATTTGCTTTTTATCTTTCATTAGACCATGTTCAATAGATTTTGTACTGACTCAGCAGATGAAGCACCTTTATTTCGAAAAGAATATACATGTACAACGTAAATTACGAGTAAAAATTGTATGGCAATAAAAAGCTTCAAAACACCAAATATAAATTGTGACTAAAATATAAAGAAAAGACATTTAATTTTTAACTAACAATATTTGCTACAAAAATGTTCTTACATTCACATAATCTTCTTCAATTCTGACAAAAATTCAAAACATAACTTATTTCCATATGGCCTTCGGAAGAATAAGAAAAAAAACATGTATATACATACGTACGTACGTGCGTGCGTGCGTGCGTGCCTGCATGCATGTATGTTTGTACGTACATACATACAAAACCCATATACACAGCAAAGCATACATACTAAATCAATCCTTTTAATAAAGCGCATTAAATACATTTATATATTACTTATATTGTTACTGTCGTCATTCTCTCTACGACAGACATTCGAGTGCAAATAATATTATGAATTTTATAATAAATCTTATTACAATACACGGACACTAAAATAAACAGTATAAAGTTTCATATGTAAGTAATTTCTACTTTTGCTTAAAGCTGCTTGGTCTCAGGTTTTTGTAAAAAAATTCAGTTCTTCAAACTGTATGAAAATAACATATTTAGAACAATAGTCATATAAAAATTCCTGTAAAGTATATCTGTAAATTTGAAGTAATACGCTACCAAATAATAAAGCGTTGCAAACGCTTTTGAAATTCCAATATAAACATATAGTGTATCGGTGCCGTAAAACCAGCATTTTCAATCGATTTTTGCAAATTCTTACCTAGATATTTACTGGTATTGTTGATTCTAGCCTTTAGTTTTACATTTCTGAATTAGTATGTCATTTTTGAAACATTTATTTTTTTCAACGGCAACTGAGAGCGAGCAGCTTTAAACATCATGTTGTATAATTCATGGGCATAGCATTCCATACTTTAAACTATCATAGTGTCTTGGTATAAATTAGTCCTAGGTTTCATTTGTAAAACAAGATCTTTGAGAGATGTTTAAAACAGTATTAATTCTAACATGTATAGTACATATTTCGTATTGCCCTTTTCTCCAAATTGTCGAATATTGGAAGAATATAACCGTTATAAAACAGAAATTCATCTCATCCGATAAATAAAATTTATTTTTTCTTTAATATAACTATTTTGGTGTTAATTTTTGCAAACATAATCAATATGGGTATGACAATTTAGAACAACTGCATAATACCATCGCGTGGCAGGCATAGATACACCCTGATTCTTATATTACAAAATCATAAAACATATTTTGCCATTATATTACAATAAATATGAAGCTAATAACATTTCATAAGAAAATAAACACTAATACGGTAGTACAACATGTTGTATTGTGCGGCTAAATATACCGTAAACGGTATTATATGAATTTTCTTGACAGGCTCAGCTGAATTTAGGTAAGATGGCACCAGCGTTCCTACGAAATTAAAATACATTTTGTACATGTCATTTGTAAATATGCTTATCACTGATGCAATTGCATAATCATCTTTTTACACCCAATTGTATTTCTTTCTCTGTAAATCATACGGAAAAGAACGATGAATTTGACCCCTGAGCTACGACCTTTAATTTTCCACGGTTTTAACAAGCTAAAAAAACGTTTACGGCTCAGTTCTCGAAATCGGACTATGCGCTTGCTAAATTTGAATGAATCAAACCGGAAAGTTCATGCACGTGTTTGCGGTCAATCTAACAGCACAATAACTCTGTTTTAAAGCAAAAATAAAACCAATAGTTATGTTAGTAGTCAATGTGGTGGTTTAAAAAATACAATCTAAACACCTTAAGTTTCTGAGAGATTGAAGATGTAACATATTAGATATATAAGGTGATTATTTAGATATTAAAATAATTTCACAAATATATTAATTGAAAGCTGCGACTGCATTTCAAGTTGTACAAGCAATGCACGCAAAGTCCTTGGTTCATATCATTAATTGTTAAGTCAAAGTAAACAAATATTGTCTACACAGCAAATTCAGCTCACGTTAACAAAAGACTGATGAAGTAATACAAAGCTGAACATACGCATACAGTGTTCCTTCAAAATTGTTATGTAGTCCACATCAACTTTCTAAACATGCGAACACAATACAACTGTGACAAAATTATACAAGTTATCCATAGTCCCGAAACAACACAAATTGTCGAATAAAATGTTTACGTAACAAAAAAGAATAACGAAATTCACTTTATAAAAAATAAAAATAATTCATCAGTGTTTAAAAAAAAGTGGAAATTGCGACAAGATCCATTTAAGAAAATAATCTTTGTTACCTACATAAACATTTAGAACAGTTAAACGTTCAATTGCGACAACATCAACATAATTATGAATACATGTAGGGAGAAATCCTCTACTGTAGTTCATTAAAATTTAGAAAAGAAGTAAAAATGTCAAATGTGCAAGATTAGTTTTAGTACAGAGAGACAGTACCTAGTATGTTCACAGAAAAGGAACGCCTCAAGAGTATGGAAAGATTCATCAATTTATTAAATAAAGAAAGAGTCTGGAAATAATGTAACTATGATTTGTCACAAGACTCATATAGAAAGAGAAAGAGAAAACATTTGGTTCGTGTATGTCAGTGACCAAACCAGACAAACATGTAATTGTGTAACTTTCCTTCACACAATTTGCCATATCTTACTTTCCTTTGCACCTGTGACAAGCTCTACAGATTGAATTTCGCAGATTCAAAAAGAGGGCCTTAACCTGCTGACGAAATTTCGATCCAGCCAAAAAGTATATATAAAAATTGATGGCATTATTATTCTGGGCTATGTAGAAAAAAAGCTGAGTCAAATAAATGTAATAAATATAACTCAAGAGATCTTCGAATTTGTGCTGGCTGTTGTAGATAATCAAAGCAATATAAGGTGTTTGACAGAGTATATAGATAGAATTGATTGTAAATACAATGATGGTTACCGTTCGCATCGCTGACTTTGTGGTTTTAGTGTCTTTTGTTAACAAAACCTTCAGCATAAATATAGAGCTCAGGAACATCACCGGAAACGGAATGAAAAACTGAACTGTTATTAAAAACCACTGGAAATAATAATAAAATGCAGCATGTTCTTGCTTAATGACGCATACTGCGTGTTTCAACTCTACCAAAGTTTCTTCGAACGCTACGATACAAATTGCAATCGTCCATAGCACCACCACAGCGATTCTTGCCAGTTTAGTAGTACATATTAGCTTTACTTTATGCGGTTTAATGACACTGATTGCCCTCTCTAGTGAGATACACATCTGTGTCCACGGCGAAGCGTAAAACCCCAAGGCATAAATGCTTTCCATCGGGCAGAAAACGATATATAACTGGGCGATGTTGACGGGAAGCCGGAGCGCCATCAGAAGATCAGCAATTGCCATTGATGTGAGATACACAGAGGTTGATGATCCTCTATTCTGTTTGTCCAACATTATGATCACTATGAGGATGTTCGGTAGCGTCAGAAAGAACGTTACGAATTCGCTTCTTGTAAATATGTATACGGCCAGTACCAAGCTTTTTGGTAAATAATCTTCGAAATCACTATGGATCCAGTTGCCATACCATCCACTGTCAAACTGTGGTCTGTCAGAATCCCATGACGTTTTATTTTCATCAAACCCATACTCAGAAAAATTCAAGTGTTCATCTCCATCAACGGCAGTATCGACTGTCCAGTTAGTAAATGTGAGATTTGATTGATCCATAACAGTATCCAGTTTTAACTTATCTTAAATAAAGCAGAAACGTCTTTCGATACACACACGTTCATACAGATATTTACTGCAGAAAATTATCAACGAAGAATAACGTTTCGCATGTATCTCTTATTTATATATCAATCCAAATGTTATATTAGTCGTAGTTTCTTAGGTGAAGTAGATTTAACTTCTAGGGGGCGGTGCTACCATTTTACTCAGCGTTCGCGCATGCACATTTGTTAAGATCAATTATAAGAATATTTCGTAGCCGCTGTGAACACCTTCGTTCTTCGATATAATTTTGCAGTACAAATAACATTGGCAGCTTTACAATTTACATAGCAGATGTAGAAAGCAAAAGTTTACATGCTTATAGAAAGATGATTTTGGTGTGTACATGTAGATCGGGCTAAGGCTGAAGCCATGCAAACATTTTAATCCATCATTGAATATTTAACTGTCATAATTAATCATATAAATACGTTGTTAAAATATGTCGACAATTTAATGCATTTCAGTTATTGTTCACATAGTTTGGGTTATTGCTTATAATGTTTGCCATGGAAGATCACGTGACCTCATGTGTCCCACAGTTTTCTACAATTTCTTTCCTCGAACGTGAAACCAATCTGGAGAAGTGGAACCTGTGTTTTTCGCCCACTGTTGTTTTGTACTATTAAAGCTTAACTTGCAATTTTGCCACAATTCTTATATAAACAGGTCTTACAATTCTGAAATAAATAGGACTAATAACATTGATATCGTTAGTAAATAACTTGCCGCAAAGAGTGTGTAATTTAAGATAGCAAGGAAATAGTAAGGGAGTTGTCCGGCGAATGGGATTTTGCAGACGAACTTTGCAAACAATATAAAACAACGAAGGATTTTGCAGACAATATACACGAAGAGGGGTACTTAACTTTACAGACAATATAGATTGTATAGGAAAAGTTGTTAGATCTATATATGAATGGGAAACTTAATATACTGCTTAATTTAATTTTGATAATAATGATACATGTATGCGATAACAAAAGCCAAGTCATTTAGTTTTTTACATAGATCTTAATTATTATTGCTATGTGATAATTGTATGAACTACATGTTATATATTTGTTAGTTGTTAGGTAGGTTAAAAGCTATGCATATCTTATGTTTATTTATGTTGAATGTAACATACCGGCTGAAAATAAACTTTGTATTTGCAATATGGGCTGAATCTATGCAGCTAGCGAATGTATTATGATCACGTGATCGAATTCGCGCCATTTGACTGAGTAGACGTTTTATATTGTGACCTTGCAAGTTGAAATAAGATAAGCATCAATCACCTGTTCTTTTGAGAAGATTCTAAAAAAGGGTGAGGCTGAAGGCCGGGGCTAGGTACCCCGAAAAACAACTTTCACCAGGTTCTGGTTGAATCACCTCAGCGGGGTCGAAATTGCAGAGGACGAAATCAAAAGACACAGAGAAGATTCACAAAATTGGGCGACAGGAAGTTTGTTTATTATGAAAGTACGTTAAATGAAAAATAATCACAACCAACATTATAAAATGTTTAGCCGTACAAATAATTGATCTGCGCTTTAACAACTTCAAGGATATGATCTGTGAGTGGATCGAAAATTATGTGTACCAATGACAAGACCTTTGAAACAGAAAAAACAAAGCAATACCAGCAATGAAAAAAAACAGTACTGTACAATGTGATAACAGAAAACCAAAAAGATTCTGGGTTACCTTGTAGTTGTAATCAGGAAACCGTTCACTGGGCCTCGCATGCAGCGTCCTCGATAAATGGCGGGTGAATTTGATCACGTTAGTTCCTTCTCGGGAATGTACGTAAATTATATATTTTTTAAGACATTTATTTTTAGGTAAATATATATGTAATCGTTCGTAAAAACAAAGTTGTCAATGAAATAACATCGGAAATTTGAAAATCAAACTACAAACTCTTATATCGAGCTTCGTACGTTTTCGTAAATTTCCGAAATATCAGACTTTTCCGTGATATGCATATGATTATCTTCCGTAATCAGCTAACAGCGCATTAATTTCTAAAACAGAAAAAAACGTGTAATGCAGCTCGTAAGCTATATACCCCGCAGTCGTTTGAAGTTTTAGTACTATTTTTATTTGTAACATGTTCTTATCATATGCGGCATTCAAACAGAAGATTGATCTGGTCTGTCTTGCACTACTTTCGCATAGCGCTGTTTACAGTTGTTATTCGCACATAGCACGGCTAAAATTCTTGCAGGGTTTGAAATGTGGTATACTAACTTAGGCCTTGGGGACTTTCAGTCCCCAGGCCAAAAAACTGTTTGCCTCATTGTAAATCCAGATTTTTCTTAAAACTGGCAACATTTTCAGGTAATCATTAGGTCTATTGCTTGATAAATTAATTGCATTTAAAAATGCCATACGGCTAGCTTTATAGTAACACCATAGGTCCCAATGAGCCATGTATATGTACATAAATTTAAATTTTATATTTGTGTCATGTATTCATAGCTTGGACTCAAACAGTAACACTTAAGCTAATGTAAACTCGGGTCCAGAGCGCTTTCGTTTATTCTCGGATATGGTATAAACTCGTGATAGTTTTAACCAATCGCTGTTACCATTTGTTTTGTTTTTACTTGCAACCCGCAGAATGTATGGCCAGATAGTATAACTTTCTTTTTTGGTTTAGAAGTTTTGCAATAGGCAGAATTTTGAAAAAATGAATATTAATTTTTCAGCTTAAATTAATTTTAAACGGACCAAGCATGTGCATGTTAAGAATCTTTAGTAAGCTCTAACAAATACGATATCAATTATTCCGAGCTAAAATTGTATATTTGACTACCAGTAAACACGTGATGTTTTTAGTTTCTTGAATGGTTTGGGGTCATTTAAGCGTATTGACTCTGATCCCTGGAAACCCGAAAGAATAATAACAGGTTTTGGGTATTTGCTGCAACCTAGATACCACACTTTTGCACACACTACTTAAAATCAGACAGTCCCTTTCCTTTTTATGCCGTGCGAAAGAATATTAGTTGAATTTTATTCCACACAATGAGTTCGGCTTGATGACGCTACTACGTTAAAGGGAAGTAATCGCTGCGGGTAGTTTATACTTTCATATCTATAAATCGCAGTTTTACCAACATACGAACATTTTTGAGCTTCAACAAATATCTAATCATATAAATTTTTTACAAAGAATGTCAAAAACGATATAATTGATCCAAGTTAAATGCACATTCCAGTTTCTGTAGACACTTTTCTGACTCATTCACTTAAATCTTATCTAACAACATTGAGTGGTGTATGAACTGTTGATACGATTATGAGGCTCGATCATCCTAAAATTAATGTTGAAACAAAAGAAACCATTTCTCCAAACAAATCGCCATATCAAGGCTGTACAACCAAAGTTTAATTACTTGCATTTCTTAATTTTTATTTAATTGCGTAACATGTAAACATTTCGTAACTGAAATTAATGATATAACAATCATTATCGTGCACTTTAGTCACATTGAAATTGTCCTTCCTAGGATGTGTGGTAAGGTAAACCACTCGCAATAAAACTGCCGAAATACTGCTGAAGATTGATTCAAACCTCTAGAAAAATATGTTCCTGTCAGAAATATTTGACTTTGAAAGCAATATGCAGACATGTTCTGAAATAAAGGAAATATCTATTCAAAAACAAGAACAGTTAGATAACCTTGCATTGACCAAAATGTTTGTGACTTCATAAACCAGGCCACGATAAGCCCGATTTATACATTAAGATAAGACATACGAGGCTAGACGTTTTCTAAAACTAGAGGCGCTTGTACATAGCTAAATGGATTTAATTTGGATTTTAGGTGAATAGTAAAATAAGGGCTAAGAACAACTAATTTTGGCACAGACACTAATTTTTCATCATTACGCTACTAGCACGTGTTCATTTTTATGACTTCAATCAGTGCATTAAAGGAGCGTCGGTCTTTCTCAATAAAGTCATTCAGAGTCAGTCACTGCATGAGGTTGATCTCTTGCGGTCTGCAATGTTAGGCTATAAGGTTCCATTGCTCACATGAAATGTTGTTGTTTTTCTAAAGTAATGCGACAATATTGCTAAGAATGCGTTTTATTTCAGGATTGTGTGTTTCCTGCCTGCCTATGTTAAGGTAATAAGAGTGTTTAGATAAATAATGCGTGCTTTCCTCTTTACCCGTAGGATAAGTGCTAGTCTGCTTTCTGTTTTGATGATGAGTTAAAACCATACTAGATTGGAACTTGGAAGTAGTTCCCTTACAGAGGGAGTTTCCGTGCTTGACATTGTTAACTACTTCTTTCATCTTTGGTATCCTATCTCGCATATGTTTGCGCGGTTACTACTCCAACATAGGTGCCCGTTTACTTCTCCGAGCCCAACATAGGTACCTGTTTGTGTTTAACAAATCTAATTTGATATTTCGAAATTGCCTCTTGGTATTTGTTTCACTTTATTTTGTGATTCACATTTAATTTAACATCTTTTATAGTCATAACTCAGCATTTCAATATATTTTCATTTTTATTATTATTATTATTATTATTATTATTATTATTATTATTATTATTATTATTTATTATTATATTTTTATTATTATTATTATCATCATTATTATTACTATCATTATTATTATTATTATTATTGTTATTATTATTAATTTATTACACTTTTACTGTTATCATCATTATCATCACCATTATTATTTAATAATAACGATGATTATGATGGAGTAACCTTTTTGCAGCGATGCATCGGCAATCTACGGTTTTCAAGGGGTCACCTCGGCTGTAGTTACTGGTCGCACAGTACATTACATGGTTAACCTTGACGATTGTGAGAGTTTAAACGGACCCAATGAAGATTCTGAATTCATCGACAGCTTTGGCGGCCATGTTTCCACATGGCGGTCGTTTAATGACCGTGACATCTCGGATGAACCTTTCGTTGTATTTTTCGACCAAAAGATGCTTTTCGATGAGACAGGTCAATGAACCTTACACTTATATAACATGCAAAATACAAATTATGCTTTTAAAATAGACGAAAAAGAAACAAACCAAAATAATTATTTATGAAAAAGATCCATCAAATAAAACATAGGCGCTCTGTGGCATGAACAACTGTCTGTTGTAAAAATATACAATTTACTGCAATGTTAAATAAAATGTCTCTAGCCGTATTTTCAGCCAACAGAAGTAACTTTTATACTAATTTATTTTAGCTCGATTGTGAAGAAAGCTTTGAGCTTATCGAGTCACTCTCGAGTCCGCTTCCTGAAAAAACCAGTACTGGTGTCATATGAGGAGGTACGGTCGTGACCTTGGTGGGGCTCGAGCCCGTAACCTGCGGGATGAGCGGCAGACACCTAAACCTCTACACCACCGCTCCCCTTTTTAAACGTGTGCTTTTGAAACATGTTGTCGCAATGCGCATGCATTGTAACGGATAAGACGGGCTCAAGCCACTTCCGTTTGTTGATTGCAAAAGGTTCACCTTGTATATTATATATTATCTGTCACAATATTTGTATGCAGGTAAGCTGGTGCAACTGGTGCGAGAAATCGAGGTATGGGGTAACGACACGGCCATTGTTAGAACAATCGTGTATTCAACAAACTATGCTACTGTAATGACAGCCGAAAGCCACCGGTGCACGTTATCGTCCGCGAACAAAACGTACACACAGAACAACGGACTAGTTCCCTTTTTCATTTTTTGTTTAATGCGAAAAATAAGGCACCCAAAGATGCCGAATAATCTACAGCAAACTCCGTATATAACGACTCCGGATATAGGGAAAATCCGGATATAAGGAACACATTTTCTCTGCCCAATTCATTTTCTTTCTTAATTTTGTTATGAAAATTTTGTACGGATATAACAAACTCCGGATATAAGGAACACATTTTAATGGTCCCAAAGAGTTCGTTACAAACGGAGTTTATTGTATAACTTTTGAAAACTTTGCAACAGTTTGGTTGCAGATCAACTTGTATGAATGGTAATCTGAAATACGCAGTGACCTACATTAAGAAGCCAGTAATTGTGTATCACAGTAGGATATGTTTAATATATCAAATAAATCTTTATTATTTGGCCATCTGCTTCCAACGGTCACTTTTTATTATACCTTGGTTGACTCTATAAAACAGCTTTTGTTGGTTCAAACCCCACACATAATTATATTCTAGTACAGTACTTTTTGACCAGGAATGGCACTACAAGGTGGATTAATAAACTCCGAGCTGTTTTCTTTAATCAGTTAATGTAAGCCAGCATAAATTGTTCATATGTCGAAACATATAAAGTTAAACTAAACCAACTTACGTTGTTTTACCATTGAACAATGTTACTAGGGGCAACATCCAGTTCCAAGCGTCCGAGACTGAACCAGACCGACTGCATACTTTTGAATCAGTGCTGGAAGCCCTTGAAGGAGGGAGATACGTCCATTTTCAGGCGATGACTTTTATATGTATGGGAGGCCGAGAACATTCTTTCTCCAACTTCGGTGGACATATTCCGAGTAAGTATTGTCTTGACTCCAAATGTACTCTTCGTGATTGGAGGATAATAAAGTATGTTTAGTTTTCATGCCTCTACATGAAAACAAGAAAGAACGTTTCTTCTTGCATGAAATGTATGTATTGATTGTCGATATTTCTAGCCCGACTAGGATAAGCGTCAGGAGGGTTAGACCGCGAAACCTTATTGCAATGTTTGCAATTCTTTTATTAAAAGTTTGAACCGTGGCAATGTAAATCTGATTACCGTATTATCGCATATTAGCTTTTCCTGTGTATTAACAACTATTATACCGCCCGTTTCGATGTAAATTTAAACATACGATATGTTTTATTTATAATAAGGAAAGCTGGCGCAGTAAAAACCATATTATATGATTACTTCCTTGGTTGCTGATTGAACCAATCCCTACTATTTATTGAATTCGATATTGAAAAGCCGCTTCATCGTTTCAGATTACGAGATGAAGATGGAAGACGGTGCGGTTCATGGCGTGAGGTCTGCAATACAACAAATTGTACATTATGATGCAAAATCAGACATGCATGTGCGTGACGTAATCAATCTGAAAATGTTCGATAATCGAACCGTGGAGATCATTGACACACGTGGCGGATCACTATATGATAATTTAATACATGTGCACGTGTCATACTGCACGCTCGAGACAGGCATGCCTGGTGGTACTGTCAATGTTTTTGCTGGCTGAAAATAAAGAAAATTGTGTTGTTCAGTGTATGTTCTGTAATGTTTAAGTAACAGTAGCTCACCATGTGTTTATTTCTGATGTAAACAATAAAATTTACAGTGTGAAAAATAAAGATAGCTAAGTTTGTGTATCAATCAGTTTCCATCATCTTGTCGCGGTGATGATTACGTAGATATAAATTTTAGTTTCGTTGCACAGTGTCTGAATAAGGCAGTTGCAGTGTAAGAATTACGTTTATGTACGAGTTAATTTTAGTTTCGTTTTCGTGTGTACCAGCTAGTTCAATTGTGTCTGAATGAGTTTTGTGCTCCTGCTGGTCTTAGATTTATTGCGTGACTGAGTAAGGTCTATCTTCCAGCTAATTTTAGTTTTACGAGGTTTGAGTGAGGTTCATGTACACGAATTCTGTGACTTACAAGCTGATATCAGTCAGCATGTGGTGGCTTGAGTAAGGTTTATGTACCAGCTGACTTACATGCCGTTGCGATGTTTTTATAACATTTAATTAAGTTAAGCTTAATTTGCAGTGTCTGCGTGAGATATACTAGACCGTAAATGATACGAAACTACAAAATACATATGGGCTTATACATCTTCTATAGATGTTGTTGACCATGTTGATTTAAAAAATTACATTTTATACATATTATACAATCCTGTCATCAGAATAACATAAAAACTTTTTGTAGCCTTTTTAAAAGATCGCGTTTATTCGTTCTAATAGTGTTGCTGGAAGTGTTGACGTTATCACTTGACCATATCAAAGCAGCCTCCTTTATACTCATTCGCATCTTTCTGATAGAGTGACGCAGTACACCTGTGCGTGCAGTATTCATTACCCATTGATTTGCTTACACTGTCGTAGTTTGTACTTCAAAAATATAGACAGATGTGCCCAAGAAGGAACAACTTAGTATGAATAGATTCATCCCTCGTTTTCGCGGACACCCATATGAAAAATAGAAGAGAAAAATTGTCCTGCATCATCGGGTAGATTGGCCCGTTCGTAAATAAAATCTGTAAACATGTTGTACATACATATACTTAACAGTTAAGGGTTTGAACAAATTATAACAGCTGACGAGGTTTTTGCAATGCATCTTTAATGACTTATTCAAACTAGATACACAATGTGCACTTATGAAACGGTTTTGTCAATAATTTTCGTGTACTTTTACAAAATCAAAACTAATTATAAATGTTCGATTCAAAATCAATAAAATTTAATGTTCTTTTGCATTTTATAAAAATTAGAAAAAATAGCAATATGAAAAACGCTACATAGTGTTCATTTATATCACACATTACACACGTGCTACACACGATACTATTCAAAATTACTGAAGAAATAAAAGTAAATTCAGACCAAGGATAAAAATTTACAAACTACAAAAATGAGTCAAACTACTCGTTTAGGCAGGGGTTTGCTACCTCAATATTGCTATGGTGCTAAGGCTTCCAGTGTCTCCTCAGGTATACTATCAATAACACGACCGGACTTCAATGTCATGATGGCTGAAACGACGTCTGGATTATACACCGCAAAAACTGGCCACAGTGGTTCCGACATCTCAGATACCACGAGATTCTTGAAGCGGAAAATAATCTTCTTGTTCTTGACATCTGTGATAATCCAATGCCTTTTTTCTGCATCCAGGAGAAATCCGTAGTAAAGACGAATAAATGAACCTGGTGGCGATTTAGTACGAGCAGATATAGCGTTGTGGGACAGGAGCTGCCCATTATGCCATGTCTGTAGACATACCTTTCCACACACGTGACATCCACGTGCACTGACGCACCAAGCGTATGGGTAAGAGTCGACAGACGCATGTCGATCGATGCCATCAAGCTTTGATAAGCCAATTTCAAACACGTGCTCCTGACGTATCAGCTTTGATATCTTGTAGACCACGCCCACTTCAAAGTAATATAACCCTGCTTTTTGAATTGGTCGTGTTGCCATGGCACCGCGGTACATGGCAAATCTGCCTTGTTCTCGGCGTCGTGTAGTGTTACCTTTGTTTGATTTCGCCTTCATAGTTTTACCATCTTCCAGAATTTCAACATAGGAGCTTGCAGAGGTTGAGTCAAAAACAAAACCCGGACCTACAAAGATGAGACAGAATGAGACAAAATACAGACATTGCATATTTGTAGTTTCTAGGTATCACCTCTAATACTGAAAGATCTAAAGGTGCAACTTATAACTTTCTTTAAAAAAGACCATCTTTCATACATTGTTGGTATGCCTACTGTGATAAACTGATGGAGTAAGATACTTACAGATGACGTCACCGAGCATGTGATCTGTGATCGGTGACATATCGTGAGACATTTCTGTAAAATAAGATGAGACTTTTCAACATATCGGTTATATACAATATAATCAAAAATGTGATTCACATTTCACACAGAAATATAATTGTATAAGATCATGTTAAACTGTCATCCTTCGGCTAAAAACAGTGCTCAAAACATTTGTTGATGGGTTTAGACTAAATATGTATGGGTTTACAAAGTATATACTTCCTAAACCTAAGAAGCATATATACAATAAAAGTTTTTAGCGAAGAATACATTATAGCTACCGTACCTGACGAAAATATGAAATGATTTTTTTTAAAAACGACTGAATGTAATTCGACATTGTTTTGTAAGTCATTTCGTTGTTAAATGTCTATCTTTAAAATATGGTCGTATAAAGGTTTGGTAGTTTACTGGGGACATACCGCTTGGAGTTGCCGTTCGCATAGCACGACTGGCGTGTGACTCGTCTTTTTCACCTACAAATGCAAACATATTTAACATAAACAACTCTTTTGCAGTTGTTTTGACCTACTGTAAATATATTACAATAATATTCGCGTTTTGTCGCCCTCAAATTGATTCGTGGAAATTTAGAAATAAAAAATATCAAAACCAAGTAAAGTTGGATAATTTTTGTGTATTATATGCCAAAACTGAGAATATACTGAAAATACGTTGTACACGACAATAAGCTTGCTTACAGTATTCCCTAATACATTTACTAATTCGTGGTGGTGATTCCATGGTTTCGACTGTTATACTTACGCAGTTGTAGACGCTCTACATGTAATGAATTTGGTGAAGAAACGCGAAACACATGATCATTTTGCATTGGAGTGCCGTGCAAGTACACTGTGGCTCGATGTTTGCCTTTAGTTGTACCCATGTATAAAGCTTTGTAACGACCATCACCGGCGGTGTTATCGACGACAGTTGCATTACGACGGCGACCCGAGGGATCATTTACATCTACTCTAATATCAGCACCACCTGCAATAAAGAAGTTAATACGACAAACATCGTGACATACACTTTATTGCACTTGGTTCCTTCGAATTCGTACATTCTACATGTATGTCTTAATACAAAATCTCGCCTGACTCACAAATGCTTATTATTCGATTGCCTTTATTATTAGAACAGTAAAATTCATTTTAAACAGTTGTATTATTTTGAACGACATTGAATAACTGTTCCAGTCTGTGGTGTCCTAGGATTTTTCAATGACAACTAACATAGATTTCGTAAATATTTAAGGTTATTATTACCTTGCAACCTTATATGGTAATTGTATCATGTATCATGTGTAAGTAAATCTAATACATTGTACCACTGCAGGAAGTTCCTAAATAACAAACCTTCAGATTGCTGAAGTCCATCGCTATCAAATAATGTGATATGTAATATCGTCTGCTCTTTATCTTTGACTACGTTAGCTGGTTCCACGTGCGTGTTTGGACCGTATGCAGAAGTTGTCCATATTTCACCCATTTCACGTGCGTGTTTGTTGAAGTCTTCGCCAAGTTGCTTCGCTCTAAATTTGATTTCATCGTTGTCGTGGGGAATGGTGTCAAACTCTTCGTCACGGAGGAAATTTAATCGGTCTATAATGGTGTCCTTAAAGAACAAGAGCTCCGACTGGCTTCCATACATCGTAATATTTCCAGCAAACTCATTGGCATCTTCCATACTGTTGATATGGAAGTTGATACTATCCATCTGACTTTCTAACCTCTTTTTCTTGTCCCGTGATCGAGCGTGGGCCTTGTCCTTTAACTCCACACGCCTACGCTCAAGAGCTTTGACAGCGTTGTCAAAAGATGAATCGATGTTCGTTATAGCTAGTTGTAGGTTAGAGTCTAGACTTTCGGCCGTACTTTCGATTGACGTGGTGGTATCTTGTGCAGAAAGGGTACGGTGCTTGACGTCCGACGTCAACCCTTCAATCGTTCTTCGTACATCTCCGTATACTTCGTGTATATCACGAATATCGTGACCTTTCGATTCCTGGTGTTCTGCGACTGCACAAAGGGCACAAACTGGACGATCACATGAATCAGTCATGCAGTAAAATGCGTATGGTTGTTCTTCATGTCCTGTAACGCTACAGTAATGAATTTGTTGGAAATCGTCAAGCGGTGCTTCCCGCAGCTCATCAAGGCCTAGAACGTGATGTCTTTTGGTAACTTTTGTACGTCTGTGTGCGTCGTAACAGTCGGGACATAAAAACTGGGCACACTCTTTACATCTGTGTTTGGACATACGACTGTTGTTGTTGCATTCTTGGCAAACTATTTCCGGGTTTCGTCCTTGAACCTAAAATTTCATAAACATGAAAAGTTGCTTAACTTATATATTTGCGCCGTTTATCAATTAAAAAATCCCTGAAAATAATTTCATACAACATTTATACATAATAAAATGCTATGTCGGTTTGAATGCACGTGTATTAAGAGAGGTGTAAGGTGATGAGTTTTTCGAGTATATTTATGACAATGAATGACAATGTAAAAGTACATGTCTTTTTGCCTAAACCATTGAAAGTGCTGTAACTATATCTGGTAATAACACATTTCAGTACAAAATGAATACGAAGGTACTCACCCTTAAATGGTTAGCGAGGAAGAGTCTCGTTTCATCATGGCGAAACTGTTCTAAGTCACCATTGGGAACATTGTGACGTATATCACACGTGGGACACTTGACTGTACCACGCGTTGCAGTGGATTCAAGACACGAGATACACATGGCGTGTAAGCATGGCAGTACACGAGGTACTTGAAGGAAGTCATTATATTCCTTGGAACATTCAGGGCATTCTGTGTATTGTTGGCGAATAACTTCCGGCTGTACCGATAGTTTGCTTACAGCTCCTTTCATACTTGCCATTTCGCCTCTGTAAAGATGTAACATTTAAATTCAGCATACATATTCGGAAATGATTGTATTACACTTCACATTACACTAAGACTATGAATTAAACCATTTAAAGGTAAGAATACAAACATTGATAGGCCGCGGCCGTTGTGTAAATGTACGCTCAATGTTCATAATTCTGTGTTTACCAGCATGAGACCCAAGCGCATCGCGTTTACGCACAAAGGTTGTTTTGTTCCTCGTGATATACTACTTTCGTGACGAGATTGTCTTCCTTCGTAGGGATTATACCTCAACAAGTTACCTCGCTTCTTTAAAACACACAGCTCACGTGAGTAGAATGTCTTGCTTCCTTATGATAAATGGCTTACCTGAACAGGGTATTAGTCCCTCCGGTAAAATTATGTGTCATTTTAGCTTGTGTCGTTATTTTAGCCTTAGATTCAGCACTGGGGTCGTTTTTTAAATTAGCTGCTCCAGATTCAGCAGTTGTATTCATGTATTGCTTAATTGTGTATTCTGAATGTTTAGTATTATTTGTGCTTGCCGATTTCTTATATGTTCTTGTCCTTAAATTAGTAGCTACTTCTCCAGCAGAATTTGTATGTGTTTGTCCCATGCCATAGTAGGTATATATATACCGTGTTTAAACAGCCATTAAGCTAAGAACGAAAACACAATTTACCGGGGAAATTTCGTAGTATACACATATTCCCCGTCGTATTTATGTGAATAATTACATTAAAGTAAACTTACGTTTCAATATTCCTTCTTTGCCAAGATCTTTGTCAGTCCGTTTTGGCACCAGTAATTTTTCAACTTTCCTCTACAAATACAAATCCTACAAGAAAAGGGCTTTTGTTATGATCAATTAACAAATTAAACGGAATATTGATTTTCAAAGTTTAATGCATTGACGTTAATACAACGTTCTGGTTCACTTTAGCTATTGTTTCAATGAAATTGAAACATTCAAACTTTCTCCAATTAGTGATTGTACAAACGAGTATGGTAGAATGATTGTTCTTTACTTTATGAATACACGTATTTTACATCTAAGACATTATGAAATAATAGGTCTGTAACATTATAAATTATGTCAAATTCAGACATGACTCTTTGGACATTAACTACTCATAAAACAAATATCAAACTGTATAATAGAACACACGTTAAATCTTATTATTTCTTTTTATTTATTTATTTTAGGTTTAACTTGTTTGTCTACTGCATAAAGGACGACGTTTATTGTGCATGTCGAAACAATAGCCGAAGTACTTTTTAAAAGGCATTTGCTACGGATTTTAAATAATCAGAGTGAAAATGATAGGTATTTTACGCCGCTGCAAAAAGCAAGCTTAATAAAGCAAAAGATCTCAGCGTGATGAATAGTAGACTCTTTCAACCGCTTCCGAGCTCCGCTTTAGTTTCGTTTATACTAATTTATTTAAGTTCGATTGTGAAGAAAGCTTGGAGTCCGCTTCCTGAAAAAAACAGAACTGGTGTCATATGAGGAGGTATGGTCGTGACCCCGTGGGGCTCGAACCCGCAACCTCCGGGATGAGCGGCAGACACCTTAACCTCTACACCATCACTTTCGAACTCCGCTTCGAACCCGCTTCGAACTCCGCTTCCGAACTCCGCTTTCGAACTCCGCTTCCGAACTCCGCTTTCGAACTCCGCTTCCGAACTCCGCTTTCGAACCCCGCTTCCAAACTCCGCTTTCGAACTCCGCTTCCGAACTCCGCTTTCGAACTCCGCTTCCAAACTCCGCTTTCGAACTCCGCTTTCGAACCCCGCTTCCAAACTCCGCTTTCGAACTGCTTCGATCTCCGCTTTCGATCTAACGGATTACGCTTTCGAAAAAAGAAATCGAAAAATAATTTGAGGGATCATCATATAGTATAAATGCTTTTCTCATTTTCTCTTGTCTAATTGTAAATGTACAGTTTCACAGGTGTTGTCTATCTTTGTAGTGTATAATTGATATGTTTTATTTCATTACGCGTTAAAAACGTCACCTGTATAAAATATTTATGCAGATGTTTAGAATCCTATCATATCAAATTATTCTCCAAGTTGATAATACATATCTGTCATTCACAATTGTTTAGAATACAGTTTTAATCAGATTTCTAAATTATGTCCGTCAGCAAGTAACAATATGAAAAATCTACGACGGGGTCTCTTAATTCTCAGTCTTCCATGGGGAATTGTAATCTTTTCTAACTGTAAATGCTGAAATGCTGCACACTTATCTGTGTCATAAACTGTTCTCCAAATGTGGGTCGCGCTATGTCTTTAATGAATATCAGCACACTATTACCGTACTCCGCAGTCGAAAAGAAATCGTTACGAATTAACTCCTTACTTTGGGTGTTTCTTCCTCCATTGCCTTAATTGGAGTTGTACGCTCTGCTTCACTAACGATTTTTAAGGCCTGGTTTTCGAAGCTGCTTTGTTCTTATGGCGACGCGGCCCACTATTCCCAAGTATACTGTTTCAGTACCATTTCACTTTCTCCTAAGTTAGTGTCAGCTAGCTATCGCAGTATCGTTTTCGATAAGCTAATGCTTTCGACGGGTCCCACTTTCAGCTTTTGCTAGATAGGGCCTCAATGTCAGTCGCTTGCCGAAGGTTACACCTAAGTGTGTAGCCTCTTCCACTTCCGTCGGAGTAATGTCGCTAATCTGGACTGCTTCTGCTTTAGGTCACTGTGTGAATAGAATTGTACAGGAATCTGTGTTTACCTGTACGTACCAATCTTCTGCCCCGAAATTACTGATTTGCGCCTTTTCACATCATAATTATGAAGTAAGAATAACGACAGTTAACTCTCAACAAAATTACGTAATTATGACTTGTATGCATATGTCTGACATTTTTAAATGTCGGTATGATTCTGTTCCACTCGATCTAGACTGGCATTGATTTTGTAAAGTTGTGACAGTCTCCAGAGAACGTATCGATGTTCTGACAAAACTTGACATACAATTTGTTACACGCTTGCTGCATTATGTGCCCTACCGTTACTATACAACTCTACGCCGAATTGCTATTCAGCGCTCTAAGAGTATAATACAAAGAAAACACTGAAATTCGCTTACAAGTCAAATTTCGACAAGTATAATAAAATTTCTTTGATATTACCTCCCTTTAATATTTTCAAAATCTAATTACGAATTCAGTCAGCTTCTCTGTGTGGCTATTGGACAAAGAACATCCATTTGTCTGGCTGAAAAAATACAAACCACGCCTGTAAACATAGAATATCATGGTGAAGATTTAGACTGGATTTCAAATGTAGATCTATAGCCTATGTCTGACTACAGACATCACGTGAGCGTCTAAAAATAGCTTGTTCACAAAAATTTAACACAACGTCCAAGTTTTGCATGACAGATGTCTAACATCATCAAAAGAATAACAACACAACACGCAAAAACCGTTTTAAAAATGTTTTCCGTGGCGTATGTTAACACGTAAACCTGATATTCGTGTCATTTCTCAGCATAAAAAGTGTCTGGTCTCGATAGTGAGGGCATTCATTTCTCTGAATCCAATACCAATGACTTAACCTGTCTGCTACACACAATGCTCCGATATATTCCGGATTCCCGTAACCATTTGATTATGTACTTCTGTCGAAAATTAAAAGGAACTGCACTGTTGTGTTTTGTAAGTTTTAGCATTAATTTCTTTCCAAATGGTGCGGAATCCAGGATATATCGACGGGTTTTTGACAAACGGCTCGTGTAATATTAATCTAGGCGGGTAATATATCCACATACACCAAGTACAATATTTTTAATTTATAATATGTGTGTCATAGTTTTTCAATTTTTTTTTATTGTTTTATCGTCAATACAATGTAAGCATTTACACGCAATTTATGTAGTTCGATGATATTACAATAAACCTTACAAACGCATATCAATAAAGCCCATGAGATTAAGGTATGTCTGCAAAACCTGTCTGTACATCAATTTGATGACTTGAACCTAATACCTTTAAACTGCTTTGGATGCTTAGCATGGGGCTGGTACCCCCGCTCTCGACAAGACCATAGTGTTGCACCACGCAGAAAGCTACTCTGGTGTTGGGCGGAAACCTCGCGGACAAATAGTTTTGACTATAAGGTCGGTGCCTGGCTCTCGGCAGTGAGAACGGACAGTCCAGGTGCTAAGGGGGAGGGGGTGTTCGGTCCTTTTCTCCTGCTCCTTAACTCTTGGCAACTGCATGTTGGACTGTTTCGCGAGCGCTGGTGTGGTCTCATGAGTACTTTGCGTGTGATGTGGCCGTGGTCGCAACCTGGGCTTGTCACTACCACTGGAGCACTGCCTGTCCGGAGCTCATTCTCGAAACCACCAGGGAAACTGGCCTATGCTGACTGGTGAGTACAGTAAGGTAAATCTCTCCCTTTTTTGGCAATACAATTTTACTTTAAGGCATGATGGGAGACATGCCGGGGTCTCAGCGGCTTTGTAGCCTTAGTTGCCGACCGGACCCTTATAAAGCCTCTAAACTGAACTGAATCGCTTGAGTGTTTTACGCGAGTGAAGATATTGCCAATTACAAACAAATAATCAATATTTACCAGGATCGGGTCTAAGTAGTTTGACTAAAGAACATTGGATTTTGAGCGGAGCTGCTGAATGCTGAGTGTGATGAAAAGAATCAAATAGGGTTGAGTGTAGTAAAATTGCAAATAAAACATAAAATATGTGAAAAATAGTTTATGCATAAAATTGTCGACAATTTTGTTTTACTTGTACATATGTAATTGATCATAACTCAATATTAAATCATATATTAAGATGTTCACCTGTTCTTAAGTGCGGGCTAGTATAAAATGCTTAAAAACTCAAACTAAATTATCCACGAGTATTTCAAATACATGTACATTGTTATTTTATTGTATTTTTGTGTTTGTTATTTGATGTTTCGCTTTTCGTTTATTGTAAATGTCGTCATTCTTATCCAATCGGTACTCTTATAGACGCGACGTCATAAGTTGGAGCTTATTGAATTTTCGATTTTATGTAATGTTCTATCACCGGTAAATGAGGGGAAATGTGTATCTCATAGGGGAGAAATTGGATAAAGCTAAGTATTTTAGCGTAATTAATCGCTCACTGTCAATCATGTGTATAATACTTTTGTATGGAGGACGAGCTGGAGATCCTGGGTGTGAAATTATTGGACTTGTGTTTAGAATGTGGTTAAAAAGTAGTTCGGCAAAAACAGTGAAAATAAAAATGATATTTTCACTGCTTTGAAACAGTGAAATACCAATTTTATTTCACCGATATATTTCAGTATTTCACTGAAAAGCATAAAATAAATGTACATTGTTATTTTATTGTATTTTTGTGTTTGTTATTTGATGTTTCGCTTTTCGGTTATTGTAAATGTCGTCATTCTTATCCAATCGTTACTCTTATTGTATGTTCAACATCCTTATCGTATTGTCGTTACTGTTATGCTGTATTCCGGTTTTGTCGTTTTATTTACTATATGATTACAAAACATTGACACTGATAATAGTATACTTAGCAATGTTTGACATGTCATAGTAACATAATTCATAACTATCATAATCAATACCTTTTTGTTATATAAACTTTAAAATATTGTGCGTCAAAATGTTGGCGATTTCCGCTGTAGATCGGAATGAGAACTTATTGTTGCATTTTGTTCTTCACTCTACCATTTTCTTGCAAATGAAAGCAAATTTATGTACGTCACATCCGTAGTCGTGCCACTTCAGTCCCTCTTCATTGGGCATGGCCGCGCAGTCTTCGTCATAATCCGCGAAATTCTGTGGCTGATTTATACCCCAGTTCCTGAAAGAAAAGATAGTAAAATAATTGCACTTTCGTTATATGAAAGTGAATTTGTTTATCCTTCTCTTGAGAAGAAATATCTTCAGTGGATATTATCATTGAACCATTGAGGGAAATAAGTGACATCGATAGACGTCCGAAAACAACCAACTATGCCAGCTGATGCCATCTTAGCTATGAATGGTCATATTCCTATGCGGAGGTATTTGATTACGTGACGTGAAAAACGTATTTTTGATAAATGCAATTGAGGTTATACATAATATAGTGCATAGATTTTAAAATGAAATATTAGCATTGCTCTTTTTTATTGCGTAATAGAAAATGCAAGTTTGTTTTGCGCTCTCAACTGCTAAAATCAGTGAAAATGGTCAGGTCTTGTTATATCTATATTTTGGTCACCATAAGTTAATGAGCTTCCGACATTTTATACTTTTTTGTACCATGTTAACAAAGTTACACTTTGCAACATTTTTCATGACTATAACATCTGACATATAACAAAGCTGTTTTGACCTGTGCATTGACGTAAATATTAGTCACTGTAATACACATGTACATATGTATAATATAGGAAAAACTGTTTTGTAATTTTGATATTTGCGACTGTATTATACGGTTTTTAATGGTCGCAAATATTTTTAACGGCGACGGCGTTAGCCGGAGCTACTAAAACTGTTTGCGACCATTAAAACCGTATATACAGTAATCAGTAAATAGTTAACCCATTTCTAACGCACAATGTGTTTAAATGCGATATTTAACACGCCGTTCGATTTTTACGACTATGTATACGTTATTTAATAGTCGCAAATTTAAACGACGTTACCAATCAGAAACGACGTTACATCGGTACTGCGTTAGAACATGTTGTTATCGGGTTTCTTTAATTACGTATAAATGCGTGTTTGTTTTTCTTTTTATAAGCGGTTATTTGTGAAAATCAAATACTATGCCAGATGTTTACAGTATACTATATATGCTTTGCGATTTACTTTTCTTTATTTTTAAGCAAAGATATAGTTAGCACTTAAATGAATCAGGCGGATCTGGTAGATACGTTCTGAAAATGTATTACTTCATATCACGGACAGCGTATTTTACTCACATCATGATATGTCATACAAACTTCGTAATTTTTTTTAAATGAGAAAAACACTCGAAATGATTTTGCGTCAAATCTTTTATTAACTGTAAAAAATCATGGGGGGCTTTATATAAAGCAGGATAAGTCAGACATTAAAATACTTACGCATATACCAGTGGTTTGCCATTTCTAACTGAGACCCACTTCCCTTCGTCTTCCCGATCAGTAATTCCTACCCATATTTGTCGGCGACTTAGCTTGTTCAGATACTCATTTTCATCTTCTGATCGAATATCAGCAACAAACGCAGTTTCATTAGAACAGATTTCAATGGCCGTTTCAAAGTCAACTGCGTCTGTGTGTAAATTGTAGCAGTATCCCATAAATTGCCTCCAATTAGGCAGACAGGCCATTCTACCTTCCAGTTTCGCTAGCAGTTTGAGAGAAACTTTGTCGTCGATTTCTGATTCAATGTTACTGAGAAGTGTAGCATGTTGAGATGATTGCGTCTGTAGATTGCTTACATCTGCTTTGTTTTGTGTAGTGCTTGATTGTAAGAATTCTATTTTATTATCAGTGTATTTCATTGCATGCGTCAGCAATATGTTCAGTTTGCCGACCTCATTTGTAATGAGTGTTTCAAATCGACTCTCAAGAGCTTCAAATCTCACATTTAACACGTTCATTGTGTCGTTAACGTACTTCTGGAAGTCACCAGAGTCCTTTTCTTGTCCGTGAGTCAGATTTTTCAATCCTTTTATTTCATTTCGTATCCAAAATTTTTCTTCGCCGAAAGCTTTCAGTACTCGCTGTTTTAACTCACCAGTGAGTCCCTCGTTATCATTGGCTGTCAAGGCATTCTGAAGTCCAATTTGATCGCGATCGTTTACAAACGCAGTGCCATTTGCTTCAAATAAGGTATCGTTTAGAACTTGCACAGAATCCTTTAACAATGTTAAATCTTCCAACCCGAAGTTCAACCGAATTTCAACATTACTCAGCCTAGATTCTATTTGTCTTAAGCGTTTGTTGACAGGCAGTCCAGTGGATACCATCATCTGAACACTCAAAAGAACGTAAATAAAACACATGATGTTGTATGGAAGAATACACCAGAAGAAATAAATTAATGACTATTATGTATGTGTAGTACTTCGTAATACTTAAAATACTTGAAACGACATCTTAATTGGGCATTTTGACAAATATAATAATTAGACTGCAATGTTTTGACCTTTCAAAAATAGTTTTCTATTTTCGGTTTCTACGTTGAATAAAGATTTCCGGTAAACGAAGTACGGGAAATATTACTACATTTAATAATCATAGAAAATCTAGTTTTCAAATGTTTAGCTGGACTATTCGAAGAATAGTGCGAGCTTTCCTATTCACCCTGGCGGTAGCCTCACGCCTTGGTTGAAGTTTTGCATGCAACGACTTATCTCCCAGTTTAATGTAAGAAATAGTTATAGTTCATATCATATACAACTTGGACACAAACCTATATACATAGTGTATAATAGGTCCGTGACATGGGTAGCAGTAGTGACTTTTGAGCTACTGTCCCGGGGTGGGTAGACCAGGAAAATAGTTTTAAAAAAAGTTTTACCCGCCCATGCGTCAAAAAATTGTTTATTGCAGGATTTACAAAGATTGATATCCCTCCAGGCTCTTTGTTTAAAACACGCACACGCACGCACGCACACGAACTCGCACACGCACACACGTATACACGCACGCACACGAACACACGCATGCACGCACGCACGCACGCGCGCGCGCACACACACACACACACACAATACAATACAATACAAAGTTTATTTAGAGTCGGTATGTCATACGGGCAAAAGCTCGAATAGCGCGAAGCGCCCTTCGGGCGAAGCCCGACCAAAGGTAAACGTATGTACGAGTATTTAATTGAATACTGAAAGCAATAAAATTACTGATTTACCCATGCGAAATTAGAAAGTGTCGACTCCGTGACGATACGATAACATACTTATAACGCTGCACCGTCTTTACAACTTCCGCTGCAAATTTTGTTTACAACGTGACGTCATTTTCAAAAGAAATTTTGACATCATTAAATGTCAGCCATTTTTGTTTTGAAAAACGCAACACTTTTCCGTTGAATGCAGGTTCGTACTTTGAAATGTAAAGAGATCCTATTTATACACATTCCTAAAGTTTGATGCTCTTTCTTGTGACGCCATAAAAAGCACCATTTCTTTTCGCAATCTACCATTGACTCACGACTCTATAGATATTCGGTACCAATAATTCTCGTAACCTGAACTGTTTTTGCGTCCCTTTAAAATTCGTACCATTTCTAAAAATGAAATTCCTGTTATGCTTTCGCCCGATATAGGCATTGCTTATTTTCATATTACAGGACCATATGTAAAACCGGCGAAGCCCGACCATACGTAAACGTATGTACGAGTATTTAATTGAATACTGAAAGCAATTAAATAACCGATTTGTCATATATACCCATGTGAAATTAGAAAGTATCGACTCCGTGACGATACGATAACATACTTATAACGCTCCACCTTCTATTCAACTTCCGCTGCAAATTTTGTTTACAAAGCGACGTCATTTATTAAAAGAAGTTGTGACGTCATTAAATGTCAGCCATTTTTGTTTTGAAAAACGCAACACTTTTCCGTTGAATGCATTGAATGCAGGTTTGTAGTTTGAAATGTAAAGAGATCCTACCTATTTATACACATTCCTAAAGTTTGAAGCCTTTTCTTGTGACGCCATAAAAATCGCCATTTCTTTTTGCAATCAACCCTCGATGCATGACTTTATGGATAATCTAGCATAAAATGTGCTATATTATGCCTATTTTGCCGATGTTTTAACAGGAGAAAAAACGTGTGTTAACGGGGAGATTCACGCGCCGTTATACCCGTTTTCATTTATGCGCAGTATAGGGCCATTGTAAACAATGGACCTGTCTCCCAAGTCTTACACCATGTACGGCGTCAACAGTGCCGGGCTTAAAAACAGCTGGTGACGTAATAAATATGACGTAAACAACACGGACGTTGTCCCGTGCATTATTGAACGTCGTACCAGTAAGAGCGTTTCATATATATTTTTATGATTTTTTTATGCTATTTATGCTAGAATAGCGTTAACGAACGTTTTTTCGTGTTATAACACCTGTAGAAACCCTCGGGACATGTTGGTGCATCCCTCTGGATTATGCAGATGTTATAACACGAAAAAACGTGCGTTAACCCTACATTCGGTACCAATAATGTTCGTAACTTGAACGGTTTTTGCGTCCCATGGCCCTGAAAATTCGTACCATTTCTTAAACAGACCTGGGGTAATCATAATCAGTAATCGTAATCAGCTGTAATCGATTACAAACTTTGAAGTTATCAGATGTAATCAGTAATCAAGAATATTTTTGATAACATAATTGTAATGTAATCAATTACATTGTGAAAACAGCTGTAATCATGATTACATTTTGATTACTTTATGATTACATTAATGTTCTAAAAAAGGAGACAAACTTACATACAATAATATAGATCCTGAATATTAGAATAGAAACATTATTGATTTAAAATGTAATCTGATATTTTAATCTTTATTGATCAATGTAAGCTAACTTTTAATGAATTTACCACAAATGCTACATCTTTCTAGCAATCATTTTAAATGGTTCTGTAGTTGATTTTTTTTATATTATGGACATTTAATGTAATAAATGTAATTGGATAGATAATCAGTGGTTCCATTTATAGTATTCTTTTTAATGAATGGATATTTAATGACCCTAGGGCATGCAAATTGTTCTCAATCAACATTATATTACCCCGTCAATGTTACTGATCACTAGGTGTGAAAAACAGGACACAGGTAGAATGAACACAATCTTATCCATTCCAGTGGTAGCAACAGTGAAACCTCCCCACCTATGAAAAAATGAAAACCGATGTTTTCAGTTTCATGAAGACCAGCTCACCAGCAAGAAAGCGCTACCAATCTGGTGCGCACACTGAAATCCGTAAGTACCTAGCTCTTACATGCACTGAGCAAGCTGTAAATCTACTTGGGTTTGGGCAGATAAGTGTGGAGACATTACCTAAATTATCTGTTCTAGCCAGAAAATATATAGCTGTCCCTGCCTCCTCTGCACCAGTTGAAAGGCTTTTCAGTGTTGCTGGCAAAATATTTAGACCTGATAGGTGCTCTCTCTCACATGAAACATTTAAGAAACTGATGATGATTAAATGCAATTGTTCACTTTAAGATGTCATTGCCAATTAATTGCAGCTGTTGTTAATAAAAAAATGCATATTCTTCATATTGATTATTGATTTAATGTGATTTTGATGCAACTATAGCTCACAGGCAGCATCTACTTCAGTGTTTACAAATGGGAAAACGAATTATTAATTTTTTAATTATGAAAAGTAAATGTAATCAACTGTAAACAATTACATTTCTAAAGTAATTGTAATTTGATCGATAACATTAAAAACATAAAGCAATCATAAGTAATGAATTACATTTTTAAGGCATTGTAATTGTAATTTAAAGTAATCATGCCCAGGTCTGTTCTTAAAATGAAATTCCTGTTATGCTTTCGCCCGATATAGGTATTGCCTATTTTCATATTGAAGCTCACTAGAATGGTATTACAGATCATGGTACATTTAACCGAGGCTCGGGATAAAAAGAAGCTGTACGTTAACGATTTTATTTAGAAAACAGTGAAAACCATATTTATAGTATTCGAACCTATAACGACATATGTAGTATTCGAACCTGTATAACTATGTGAGATAACAGCATTTCTCTTCATACGAATCACAAATAAAGGCGCGTTATTTGGATGTAAACAAAAATTTGTCGTCTTGCCAAAGCAGAAATGTAAATTGTTTTAAATACGACTATTTCACGATCATGATAACCAGCCCCTATTCATTTACTGACATGAGTTAACTGTTAATACGTATTTCTTTGATATCTTAGTCTAATTGATTCGATGTTGAAGGCAGCGAGATTGTTTTTGTGGATGGGCGCTTTCTTCTTGACAACTTTAAAATCACATCGAAAAAACGAATCAAACCGATGAGCCGAATGAGTGAGGCTACTCAGACATTAACTGATAAAATTTAACCTCCGGCTGTAGTGTCACTATTTCCACTTTGAAGGCAAACCGATTTTACAACTGCATCATCTGGCTTCTCTGGATTGAATTCTCGGCTCTGCCGTGATGTCACTCTGGCCAGTTAACCAATATCGGATTATTAGATAGCGTTCATTTCTTCATTCGGTAAAAGGTGAAAACTCTGATTTTACCGTGGACTCGTATGCAATTTAAAATTAATTTCAAACGAAACAAAAAGCTTCCAACAACATAATTAGAGTGGTGGAACCTTAGTCCAAATAATTGTACTCGACGGGTGAATATCGTTATAATTTTTGCTAGGCGCTATCCAGCCTAAAAGCGCAGATAACTATAAAATGTCCGTATGTAACATGGGTCTGCGTTTGGAGTCTTATTATTGAGACTAGGTGGAACCTATGCTGGAGGTATCCCTATGCTGGTGGTATCTCCGAAAAACGGCTATTAACAGAATAACAGGTGAAGAAAAATTTTCAGGGTACATTCAGCATTGACAGTCGATGAAATGTTTATACAGCAAACGTAGTGATAGCCGCGCGTGCAGCTCTGTGACGACACAGCAGCCGATAAAATTGTACTTGATCCATTTCGCTAGAAAATTTCTTAAATATTGACATCAAAATCACCCAGTTAAAGTTAGCATTTTTGATAAAACTTATTTCTTTTGTATAAAAATATATATTCTATGGAAACTGTTATATCTTGTTAATTAATATTTAGGCTCTAAAAACTGTTTCCCACCTGTTGGTTGTCAAATATCACATACCACCAGCATTGGTTCCCTTCGAGGTGAAATTTAAAGTTTTGACATGTGTCGTGTCAATAGCTCCCAGAAGGACATAGTCACTTGATGAAGCACATCAACACCTTGTTTCGATTTAGCAGGGATAACATTATGTTTTCACTGAGGCAAATCAAAATGGTTAGGATTTCCTGCTTTCTAAACAGCTGATATATACATTCAAAATACCTCCAGCATAGGTTCCCCCACTCTATTCTAAATTCAATTCTATGATGAAAAGCTATTGCATGGTAGGCAGTCATCTTCTTTCATATCTATTGAACTTGGAGTTTACACATTTAAAAATCAAAGATGCATACAGACTATCGATGAAAGCCTAGGTATCACCTTTCCTGAATATAAATTTATCAGTACCCGGATGTGCGAAGCTGAGAATGTGCTTAAAGTTAAACAGTTAAACTGGAGTGTTAGTAACTGCCCAACTAATATCTGTTAGGGAAGCAAACTTTCAAATGTCACCATGTAAAATTGGTTTGCCTTCAAAGTGAAAATAGACTCATTTTGCATATGAGCCCAGATACCATACTATCCGTCATTGTGTTATTTGATCCACTGACACCTGGGAATCTGTCCCAGGTGAGCGTATCAGCTTGGTCTCCTTCCCTCCCCACCGCTTCGCGTCTCGAAATGCCCTTTTTTAACCAGCACCCTGCCCTTTTCAGATCCTAGCTGGAACACTGTTTTATCATACATGTAAGCAGTCTTAATGTTATTTTTTTAGCTGGTTACCCTGCCCTGCAATCAACTCGTTAGATTTGGTTGCCGAAAGTGGATTTGGTCACCCGAAAAATTTATTGAAAAAAATTAATTGAATCTGGAAATAAAAAGTTTATTCTCTGAACGAAACTTACAGTACACGCAAGGTGTTTTTTCCAATTGTCACCCATCACCGCGATGTCCAATCATCGTGACCACGCAAATTTGGTCACCCAAATGCCCCCCTGAGTCACCCGTCACCGCGAATTAGCGTGTCCGGTCGCGGTGACCATCGTCACCGCGAATCGCAGTGACTGGTCACGGTGTCCACATTCGGGTGGAGACTTGAATATTTGTTGTTTTTTACTGATTAACTTTAAATTGTCAATAAAAAAAAATAGAAAAATAATTGTAATTTGATGTGTTTCGAAACTTTCCGACGCCCAAAACGTTTTAATTACGATGCCGCTATCAACAAACTAACATACTGTAGGATCAAGTAAAACAACCCCGGCAACACAATCTAAAAAAAAACAAACTTACTTTAACTATTCCAAACTTAATGATCTAATAATCCAAAATATCAATCTATTGTCAATGTCTCAAACTGTTTCTTTTTAATACCACGTGCTCACTAAGATCAAAGAAACCGGCCATCGCGGCGGCATTCTTTGATCTCATGACACTTGCTGCTTTACGTTTGATATAGAAAACACTTTGCAGTAAAAATAACTTTTATTTGGCAAAATGAAAAAAATGTAACTGGGATAGCATGGACGTTGGCAGTTACTGAAAAATTAGAGGCAATCGTAAATGACAAAACAAAAAGTACGCTGCGAACAAGCAACTCGTTTTGATATTCAAGATTTCTTTATTAATAATGTGCATTTCCGTAATATTCCGGTTGTTTGTGTGATCCGTACAAAATAATAAAATTAAATATAAAAGAAAGCATAATTCGCAACAAAGAGAGGTCTCACAACTGAACCTTGCGGTACACCAAATATAGCAGACGGTAATTGTGTTTCGGGAACACAACATTCGGAACTTTTTATATAAATCTAAATCATTTTTTGCATTTGAAAATTTACGAATATTGGGCAATAATTATTACAATAATTTAAATATTTATGCACTTTCGATGCATTGTCTGTCGACTTTCGTAAGACAAGTGATACTCAAAATCTCCCCAGACAAATATGCGTATTCACTCAATATTGACAGTTATCTTTCAGAAGTAATTGTGTCAAATAGCTTGGGTTTGCAAACAATTTTTTGAGTTAAATATGTCATCCTTTATTACAGGCAATATTTTTCACACCCACCGTGATTGACAAAAGGCAAGTTGGGATTGACCAATTACGGCACATTGTTTACGTGAATTATTATTTTAAATCTACATAAACGTGATAAATATAAGTTCAGGTAGGAAAGAAAACGTTTTGAAACAATTATACATGTATCTAAAAATGATGACTATTTATGCAGTAATACTCGAGCGGCAATTCAGAACAGAAATACCACGGCGACGATGTGCTAATAATAGAGACCGTAGATGAAAAATAAAAAGTATTTACAGAAATGGATGTATTTGTACATCAATAAATATAATAAAATAATTGTAAAATACTTTATTTCAGTCGAGTTGGTCACCGCGATTCACTGCAACCGGCCACCGTGATTCACCGCGACCGCATATGTCAGCGCATCATAAATGGTCGCGGTGGCCGTTTAGGTGACCAAAACTTTTTTAGGGTGACCATGTCACCGTGACTGGTCACCTAGAATGAATTTCTGTCGCAGTGACTGGGTGACATTTGGAAAAAACACCTTGCGTGTACTGTACAAGGGAAAAACAGTCTTCTGTCATCTCATCATGAGATCAGGGGCCTAGCTAGGGGGCGACTAGAGCGAAAAAGTCGCCTTTCACACCTAAACTTAACCAGTTTCTAAAAAGCGAAATTAACTTCGCCCGAAAAGATCTCAAAAAACAATGAAGCGGATATACAAAGTGTCAGACATTTCTCTGACCATTAACTCCGCTCCCTCAATCAATTTACGACTGACAAAAAGGTTGCCTGAAGGCAGATTTCATAGTATCACACGAGTGATAATCATGGGTATTAATTAGTGAAGGCATCAATAATTTTTAGCTCGACTTTTCGAAGAAAAGGGGAGCTATCCTACTCGCCTCGGCGTCGATGTCGGCGTTGGTGTCACACCTTGGTTAAGTTTTTCGTACCACCCCACTTTATTTCAAAAGTATTAGAGGTATGGCTTTGAAACTTACCATACTTGTTTACCATCATAACCTCCATCTACAGACAAGAGTACATAACTCTGTCAAGGTTTTTGACAGAATTATGGCCCTTTTTTGACTTAGAAAGTGTATTGAGCTTGGTTAAGTTTTTCGTACCACCTCACTTTATTTCAAAAGTATTAGAGGTATGGCTTTGAAACTTACCATACTTGTTTACCATCATAACCTCCATCTAAAGACAAGAGTACATAACTCTGTCAATGTTTTTGACAGAATTATGGCCCTTTTTATGCCCCCGAAGGGTGGCATATTAAAATCGCACCGTCTGTCCGTCTGACCGTCTGTCCGTCCGTCCGTCTGTCCGTCCGTCCGTGCGTCCCCACTTACAAATTCGTGTCCGGACTGTAACTTTGTCATGCATTGAAGGATTTTAAAATAACTTGGCACACATGTCTAGCACATCAAGACGACGTGTCGCGTGCAAGACCCACATCCCTACCTCAAAGGTGAAGGTCACACTTGGAGTATGAAGGTTATGGAATCCTCTATATATGCACACATTCGTGTCCGGACTGTAACTTTGTCATGCATTGAAGGATTTTAAAATAACTAGGTACATATGTCTAGCACATCAAGACGACGTGTCGCGTGCAAGACCCACGTTCCTAGCTCAAAGGTCAAGGTCATACTTAGAGTTTGAAGGTAATGGATTCCTCCATATAAGCATATATGCACACATTCGTGTCCGGACTGTAACTTTGTCATGCATTGAAGGATTTTAAAATAACTTGGCACAAATGTCTAGCACATCAAGACGACGTGTCGCGTGCAAGACCCACGTCCCTAGCTCAAAGGTCAAGGTCATACTTAGAGTTTGAAGGTAATGGATTCCTCTATATAAGCATATATGCACACATTCGTGTCCGGACTGTAACTTTGTCATGCCTTGAAGGATTTTAAAATAATTTGGCACAAATGTCTAGCACATCAAGACGACGTGTCGCGTGCATGACCCACATCCCTACCACAAAGGTCAAGGTCACACTTAGAGTTTATAGGTAATGGAATCCTGTATATATGCATACATTTGTGTCCGGACTATAACTTTATTATGCTATGAAGGATTTTAAAATAACTGTGCACAAATGTCTAGCACATCAAGGGATGTGTCGCGTGCAAGACCCAAGTCCCTACCTCAAAGGTCAAGGTCACACTTAGTGTTTAAAGTAATGGAATACTGTATGCATGATTACTCTGTCATGCATGGAAGGATTTTAAAATTACATAGCACATTTATTGAGCACATGGAGAGGACACAGACTGTGAGGCACCTCTTTCGGGGGCATTCGTCACTTGGGAGGGACAGCTCTTGTTTGACTTAGAAAGTGTATTGAGCTTGGTTAAGTTTTTCGTACCACCTCACTTTATTTCAAAACCATTGGAGGTATTGCTTTGAAACTAACCATACTTGTTAACCATCATGACCTACATCAACAGACAAGAGTTCATAACTCTGTCAAAGTTTTTGACAGAAAATACATTGAATATGGGTAAAATCCACTTATTGCCTTAACCCTTTGAGATATTGCTTTGAAACTTTGAATGCATGTTAACATCATTACCCCCATCTGTAGGCAAGAGAAGGTAACTCTGTCAGGGATTTGTTTTAAAAATTAAGGCCCTTTATTGACTTAGAATCTTGGTTAAGTTTTTCGTACCAGTCCACTTTTTGACTAAACTGTTTGAGATACTAATTTGAAAGTTGGAATACTTGTTTACCATCATTATCCCAAAACATGGGCAGGAGAAGGTAATTCTGTCAAGGATTTTATTTGAATTATGGCCCTTTTTGACTTAGAAACTCAGTTAAAATTTTCATTCTTGTCCACTTGTTGACTTAACCATTTGAGATATTACTTTGAAAGTTGGAGTACTTATGTACCATCATGACACCTATCTGTAAGCAAGAGAAGATAACTCTGTGAAAATGTTTCTTTATTTGTACTTAGAAATTCCTAGTTAAAGTCTTGTGTGCCCTTAACTGTCAAAGTTTTGTTTTATAGGCAAGCACTAAAAAGTCGAGCTCGCTGTCCTACTGACAGCTCTTGTTATTTTGTCTTGTTAGTCCTTTGTACAGAAGATTAAAGCTGAAACTCGCATGTGATTTCAAAAGGCAAAGTTTACTTAAAAGGTCTGCCTTACATGTCCATGTGCAGAGAAAATGGGAAACTTGCATACACAGTTAGGAGAGTTCATTCAATTAAAAAACTCTGAATGTTAATTATATTCAAGGGCTAAGTTCCTTGCTTTAGTGTTGGAAAAATGTTTTGAAAATTGGCATGTCTGCGTAAGCGTCTATCCGAAATTAGGTACACTTTTTGTATCTCGGTCGTATTTCCAGCCAACAAAAATTAGTTTCATACCTAAGACTTTCCAGTTAAACTTGTTGAAGGTTGGAATTGATTACCCATCTGTTATTTTTCACAAAATATTTTACCAATAGAAAGAATTTTAAGTTTTGTTTTGGTATACGTTTTTTAATACCATGCTGACTACCGGTAGATATTGTTGTCATCTAACTTACAAAGAATGCACACCTAATAATTATGTTGTCTGTTTGCAATTGATATGACCATCAAACTTGACCATCTATGGGAACAAAGACCTATAATAACAGCTTAATATGTCTTTGATGGGGATGACAGTGGTGGGGGAGGGGGGCTGGGGGGTGGGGGGGTAACTGTTCATGATGTTACTATCCAGTTACATGTATGTTAAAAATGTTTCGTTCAAGCAATGAAATTCATGAAAATCGGTCTCTAAACATCTCCTGAGCCTAGATGAAGTCTCACAATAATGGCCAATCTCGGGACTTATCACACAACCATTTAGTTGTTTAAGATGTACTTTGCTTTGACACAAACGAACAACAAATATCTTGCTATTCCCCCACTCTCCTTGTAGACTCCAAACTTCTGCCTATTTTCAGCTCAGGGAGAAGTGACTTCTCCCTAAAATTTTGCTCTAGCTAGGCCCCTGGAGATGGTTCGGGCAAATTTAATTTATACAATATTGTGGTGTATGATTTATTTCACCATCCTACATCACTTATAAATTCTCATTTGCAGATGGTACAAGTTAAGATTAAAGGCTAGCAACAGGGGCTGCTGATTGACATGTCGCAGACATCTTTTTTGGAATCGGTTGTCACATGGGATGAGAAGCTTTGCCAGCAGAATGTACAAGAAGCTATCCCAAAACTTCTTGTATCCTTTACAAACTAGCGAAGTGAGGCCCGTAAGAGGACTGCTTAATCAACATGATGACTAATGTCAAAACTTCAGAAATGCTGTAAGAAGGATAGAAGTGTAATACGTTTTCAGGATCACTTGACCATGTCTGTTTTGAATAGATTTACATGTGCATCAGATCCTCACCAAACTCGGTCACAATGTTGTAACATTGGCATTAAAGCTCAGCTAAGTTTGATATTATCCAGCTAGATTGCCCTAGTTATAGCCATTGTAATGATTCGAGTTTCCAAAAAAAAAGATAAAAAACCCTGGTAGCAGTGTTCTTCGGTATGACTGCTCAGTTAATTTCTATAACCAGTCAGATCTTTTTCAAGGCATTACTTCCTCTTTTAACTCCTTGAGTTACTGCCCTTGAATTGACAATTTTAGCAACTTACCTAGAGCTGTCAATTTTCCATTTCATTAATTGTGCATGCAATCTTTACCAAACTTAGTCACAATGTTAGTGGACATGATGCCCTACAGTACAATGTATTTATCATTATCGACAACATTAACAGTACATTTGTACCACAAACATTGTGGATAAATCTGTAAATTTCTATTTTCCATGCTATTACTTGGTTCATCAAGTGTGCACTATCGGTATGATTCACTGCAAGCATGAGTGACGGCCATGTTTTTCGACATAATTATTGAAACCCATTTTCTTTGGAAACAGTAAAGTGTGAACTTCTGTAGAACAATAAAATTTGCTTTAAGTACAAAGCTCACAGTACAAGGCATTTTAAGATTGACAAAGCTTTCGGTGGCTAGAAAGTTCATACAGTAATGTTACTATGTTACAAGGTTAACTTCAGTAACTTGTGTTTCCACCTTAATTCTTTAAACAGAGTCATCTACAGGAGGCTGCAGTACTGCAAGAGGAAATTGGTAATATTTTTGAGCATTGCACTTTATACTGTACTCTAAGTGAAAAATCTTAGGGTAGCATTCCTCAAAGTTGACGTACAGCCAGAGTTTCTTAGTAAGCAGTACTATTTCTGTGTTAAACATGTCTCGTCACATTTCAATAAAAAAGAGTTTCATACTCTTTGATTTAAATATAAAATTGGGGGACTACTTTCTGATTTTCAGAGACTGGCTTAGAGGGACACAAGGGAGGAATAGTCTCTGAAATTTGTCAAATTTCTCCATGATTTCAGCCAAGGGAGAAGTTGTTCAACAAAGGATGTACAGGAAAAATACATTTTAGCCAACAAATTCTCCCTTTAATGGCAAAAAGTTGGCAAAACTTCTCCTAGTATACCAAGGCTGGGTTTAACCCTGTATCTCACTTTCAGCTATAGTTGAGGGATATCTAACTGTTGTTCTGGTTGCTTTTAAGGTAAATGACTAGCCATTACTTCGCATGACAGTGTGCTTCTTCAGATAACAACATTAGAATGAAACCTCAGAAAAGAGAGGTTAGAGTTGGAAGGTGCATAATTTTACTGCAAAACTTATTTTGTAGTTTGTTACTAATGTATAATTTTAGTTGTCTTGGTTCCAGCGAGGCCATCATAGTACATTTTATGTGGCACAATACAATAGTTACTGAAATACAGACATTATTTTTTGTTTGCAGGAATATTAAAGATAATATGTGTGTCATTTCTACCATGGGTACAAATAGAGGAAGCAGAGAAACTAGTGTTTGGAGATGTCTCCTCTAAGGTAAGCATGTTTAACAACCTCTGGTTAAACAGCAAAGCTTTCTTATGAAATACAAAGATTCTAATTAGAAAAAAATATATAAATATGCTGTAATAGTTTAACGGTAGGCTAGTAAACTGTTCAAGAGTATATAGAATTACAAGAAGGAAGGACAGTTATAAGATCAGTCATCATTTCCTTTTTGTGTACATTTTGAAGACTGGGACTTTTCAAGTGTTAAATGAAGGTAACTTTCTCTTCAGCTAAATCAGGGATTGGATCAAAACTTCATTAGGGTCTTCATGTCTCATTGTACTATTTAGTATTTACCTATGGAAAGCAGGTACGCCTTACCTGCAATATTATCGTTTGAGAGTCTAGTAGAGCTTGGCTGTCTAATGGACAGGTCTTGTACATTTGAATGTTCAAGCAACAAAGTCATTTTGATATCCAGTTGAATTTTGCAATTAGCTGACTGTTTTACCAACAACTCAATTAACTCTTTCAGCCGCCAGTATTGCCAATGATTTCTGTTTTAAGCAAGTTTTAACATTATTAAAGCAAAGGGAAGCAACAGTTGTGCATTTGTCTTGAAAGCATATCCTGGAGTTGTAATTGTGAACGGTTTAAGAGGGCGTAAACCTCAAACTCCGTACCCTTGTACATGGAAATAGAAACCTTGCTCAAGGCTCACAGTCCCTTGAAATAAAAAAAAACGTTTAAAGAGTGTACATGTACACGCTTTTTACCAATAAAGCAACTTGAATAGAAAATGCTTATTTTTAGCTCGACTTTTCTATGAAAAGGGGAGCTATCCTACTCGCCCCGGCGTCGGCGCGAGCGTCACCCCAATGTTAAAGTTTGCGTACCACCCCAAATATTTTCAAAGTCCATTGAGATATTGCTTTGAAACTTTGCACACTTGTTCACCATCATGACCCCAACCTGTACACAGGAGGAGGTAACTCTATCAAGCATTTTGACAGAATTATGCCCCTTTTTCAACTTAGAATTTATGTTAAAGTTTGCGTACCACCTCAAATATTTTCAAAGTACATTGACATATGGCCTTGAAACTTTGCATACTTGTTCACCATCATGTCCCCAATCTCTACACAAGAGGAGGTAACTCTATCAATCATTGTGACAGAATTATGCCCCTTTTTCAACTTAGAATTTATGTTAAAGTTTGCGTACCACCTCAAATATTTTTAAAGTGCATTGACATATGGCCTTGAAACTTTGCATACTTGTTCACCATCATGTCCCCAATCTCTACACAAGAGGAGGTAACTCTATCAAGCATTTTGACAGAATTATGCCCCTTTTTCAACTTAGAATTTATGTTAATGTTTGTGTACCACCTCAAATATTTTCAAGTGCATTGACATCTAGCTTTGAAACTTTGCATACTTGTTCACCATCATGTCCCCAATCTCTACACAAGAGGAGGTAACTCTATCAAGCATTGTGACATAATTATGCCCCCTTTTGGACTTAGAATTTATGTTTAAGTTGGCGTGCCACCCCAAATATTTTCAAAGTCCATTGAGAAATTGCTTTGAAACTTTGCACCCGTGTTCACAATCCTGTCTGTAAGCAAGAGAAGATAACTCTGTGAAAATTTTTCTTGATTTGTACTTAGAAATTCCTAGTTAAAGTAATTAAAGTCTTGTGTGCCCTTAACTGTCAAAGTTTTGTTTTATTGGCAAGCACTAAAAAAGTCGAGCGGGCTGTCCTACTGACAGTTCTTGTTTAGTAGTCAGAATGATTTGCTCTCTGCTAGTGATAACCTAGATATTGATATTATATATAAGTGCTATACATTGCAAAACATGATGCATATTTTCAGAGTTGTTTAATGCTGGATAAAGTATTGGATGCAATAAAGACATTGCCTAAACATACAACATCACATGGAGACATACAGGCTCTACTAGAGGTAAGTAGTAAGAGTGTACAAAAAACGTTATTCTGAACTATTGTATTGCATCTGTTTGTTTGTCAGGGTTTAATGCCAGTTTCAACTATACCTAAGTCAGTTTTTACCGAGGGGCAGTTTACCTAACCATCATTTCTTAGAAAAACCAGTACTAGATCCCTATCGTCTGTAAGAATCTGCCAACTTTCACATGTTAATAGACATTGTCAGTAGCAGGGCTCAAACCCATGAGAATCAATGAGAGGTTACAGTGATTTCAAGTCAGCAACTCTAACCACTGGACTACATAGGCAGATGCAATTGTATTGCGGTTTTTTTTTCACAAGACTCTATATTCAATGAAATGGACCGGTTTGCTTGTGCAACCGGTGGCTCGTCTGGGGTTGTTTGTTGTAGGGGTGGCTGGACTGGTTTTCGAACCCCTATTTATTTTGTGAGCTGCGCAAGGACTTGGGGCAGCAGGTAGAGTCAGCTGGTACCGGTTGGCTAGCAGCTGTATGGGGAATTAGGCATTTGCCCCTAAGTCCTTTGGTATGCGCGTTAGTTGCCACCTGATCCCAGTTTCCACTCTACTTTAATATTGTTAGCAGAGTGGAGTTTGTAAGTACAACACAGTTCTGAGTTTGATGACTTTTAATAAGTTTCATTTATCTTTCACTTCAATTCAATTTAATGTTCCAAATATCAAATCAATCAATAACTGTATATATTTCCAATCCAGAGATAAAGTTCCAACATATAACTTTAAAGTACTGTAAGACTAATTTTTGACTTATCCTTTTGGAAACCAAAAAAAGACTGTGAATTAATTCTAAAAACTAATAAAGTTTCAAATGTGAAAAACATAGCAATTTTCATTGACCAATAAAATTCCAAAAGTAATTAATATTTCAACCAATGATAAAGTATGTTACAAAAAAGGTGAAACCCTTTACTTAATCTTTTAAAGCATATGATACACTGAATTAGGGCTTCACACATATCAACAAAATAGGAAATGTGTTTTCTTAAACAATTACAAAGTCCAAGCTGCTAAAATTTAAATCTGTTGTTATTTACATTTTCTTTGTTTTGGTGATTAGTGAATCACATGCCATATCCTGAGAAACATAAGAATGCTTGAAAGTTACATTTGTCAATTTACTGAAAAATACCTTAATGTACATGTTTTTAAAATAAAACCTTTGTTAAGTTAATTTTCATACAACAATGATTTGACTTTATTGAATATATTATATAGCAAAACAGGGGAGACTAAAATGTTACTCGGTGGCACTTGTAGCTTGCTTCCCAAGGTTTACATTTATTTACTATATGATCAAGACGTAAGATTGATTATCATCACTGGTCTGTGTCAGATGTGCTGAAACTTAACCACACTTGAACCATGGTATATCAGAAAATAAATCTTAAGAAACCCTTGGTTATTTTCATTACAGTATCTTTTTAGATATTACAGCTTTATCCCACTTTATGGAATTCGAAATTACTCCAAACAAATTGTTGCCATGGTGACTAACACATGTCTTTAGTTCAAAGATCAAGGTTGTATTGTTTTTATTTCAGGTTCTAATAGAACTACTTGACTGCTTCACATTATGTATCAAATATGCTCAGGGAGGGAGCCACACACATGAAATATCAAGCATCCACTCCTTACCTCATGGAGCCGTGTTTTTGCTGAAGGGAGCTTACTCTCATTGCAGGGTGAGTTATACATGTAACACGTTGTCATGCAAACTCCATGTATAGATAATTTTCAGTAACAGTGGAGAATTTGGACCAATTTTTTTAATAAACTTTGGTGTAACCGTTATGGGAGATACTGCCAGTGGCCAGCTGTCTAAAGCGCTCTTACTGTACATTGCTAGGCTACAAGGTATGTCCAGGTACGGTACAGGTTTAAATCCTGTCTTCTATTGCATTTACTGTATACAGTAAACTCTGTTTATAAAGACCTTCTTGGGACCATTTAAATGTGTTCGTTATATCCAGAGTTTATTATATCCATATACCATTTTCATATAAAATAAATACAGAAAAAAAATCAGGCCAAAAAATTGTTCCTTATATCCAGAGTCCTTAATTATGGAGTTTACTGTATGCGTTTTCAAGGAAACATAATGTTTGTAATGAAAACATATACAATTATCATTCATGTATAATCTGCACTGTTTTTAACAAAAATATACTAAAAATTTCTTGTGGGTTATACATACTAAGTGTTAGAACAGTCAAAGTTTACTTGAAACTTAACATTTCCATCCTTTTCCAATGAACATACCATTGGAGGAGAGAGAAATTAAAGGGATGCAACATTCTGTGACCTGTAACATGACTTTACACTAATGATGACTACATTTACAGGCAAACTTCTTTCGCTCGAACTCGGGGCCGACAATTTTAGTTTGAGTGATAGGTAGTTCAAGCAATCAAGGTCTGCCAGTGACGGGTCTTCATATATCCTGTGAAAATAGCCGTATCAGAAGTTTCAAACATTCCATTACATGTAATAGGGGAGAACCTGTTTGCAAACAAATCATGGTATTACGCAATATTTTCTTCTGATAAGACGTAGCTTGGGTCAGCAGAGGGCCAGTAGTCCGTATTTTTCCATTGTTAGTAGTCTTTTTGTGTCGCCCTATCGGAGAAAAAAACGATACATGGGGATCGCTTTGTCTGTTGGTCTGTCAGTCTGTCACAAAAACTTAACGTTGGCCATAACTTTGCCATTTCTTAAGATTTCTTCATCAAACTTTCAAATTGCATTGCTTATGACAAAACGGTCATGATGCCGCCAAAGGTCATATTTGACGGAGTTATGCCCTTTTTTGTACTTAGATTTGTCATGAAATTATTGGTTATTCTGACAAAGTGTAAGAGGGCGACACAAGTGTTTTACTGAACACCCATCTAGTTTCTTACAATCATAACATTCTTAAAATGAAAGTTCAGTATTTTTGGAAAGCTAATAAAACGCATAATTTATTCACTAATTCCAATTTTAGCTAGAATATAAAATAAGAAAATTGCAAAGGCATAAATTTTAATACATTGTCTTAAAAGGGGCGACATGCCCCTCTCAAAAATCCGTCACTCGTCAAATATTTTATCCATTATCCTGAAAACAAACTTAAATGTATGCCAATTTATTACTTCTTGCTATCAGCATTGTAAACCTATTGCTCATTTACGGAGGTGCTTAAAACACGCATGTATTGACAATGAAATAGATCTCAAGGAACAACCGACAGACTTGATAGATCGAGGTTTCAGTTAGGTGGAACAATATGATTAATATAAAGATTTTTCCAGGATTGTCGGCCAAGTTCAAGCCATCAGTTGTATTCGAGCAAATGAAGTTTGAGCGAACGAAGGAGGTGTTGAGTATAGGTGTTGGAAAAGTTTTGATACAAAGAGACTTGTCACAGATTGACACGTGATATTTTGTGATGTTGGAGAACTTGTCATAACAAACTGACACTTGTCACAGATTGTCAAATGGTCTATGGCAAACTGTTGTCACATATTTGGAATTTGTTCGATTTATTTTGACTCAATCTTTGTACATCCTATAAAACAGGTGAAGTTTTTCCCACAGACTATGTAGAATCTTTTAATGTGTGTTATACATGTGCCCAGCCTATACACACACAATAACAGTATACCATAATACATGTATGTGCTGACTGGGAAAAATAATGAAAACAGAGATGATGTATGTGTTTATTGCACAGACAAAATTAAACATAGCATAGCTACAAAACATATTCTCAACAAATACTGACAGACATGATAGCTGTAAGACAACTTTGTTCACTTTGTTTTTAGTTATTGAAGATGCGTTTGTGAAGATATCAACTTGGAACACATCTTAAACTTACTGATTTTCAAAGGCTTACAGACCATTTTGTGATAAAGAATGGCCAAACAAATGCACATGTAATTTGAAAAAAAAAACATCTTTAAAAGTTCAATGATGAAAATCACTTTTTTGAAGTGAATCAGCTATAATATAATTTGTTTGGGATTTTCCATTTTCCCATTGATGATGGGTAGATTTCATTGTGTCACACCTAAGACCCGGGTCCGTAAAACCAAGGTCAAGGTTACACACACAAAAATGGGCACATTGGACAATTCCGTGCGGTAACCTCATGAATTAAAAGGTTTTGGACTTTTGACAATTTTTCACCACATGACAATGTGACACCTACATGACCCTATTCCCTGTAATCCATAACAGTTGGTGGGCTTGAGATGCTGCCTGTGGGCATCTAGTTTTAGAATAAATCAGGGAAGAATTCAGGGCACTACTACAATGAAGTGAAAAGACATGTGCCATAATTTATTGAGTAGCAGTATTTTATCATAGTTTTCTGTCTGCCACACAGTGCTAGGCAATGTGTTTCCAAGTTTAAATGCTCTGTATTTATTCAGAAGTTGAAGAATTAATAGAATTTCAGGATTTCCTGAAAGAAAAATAATTGATCTATTAAGTTCATGAGGTTCATTAGAATACCACTTGATGCTATTTACTTGATTGGGAAAAAAAAGCAAAGTCTTTTCTCCTACATCTACTGGTGTTGTGCTTTTAGCAAAAGAAAACTTCTCTAAACACCAGTCTGGTGTGAGCATGAGAAAAAAGATAGACAGAGTAGCGGTCTTGCTGCAATATTTTCATGTTGATTGTATTGTTTACTGTTACAAGCCACATATGATTATTAGTAGCCTATAGAAATATAGCTAGCTATTACTAGAACTAGTGAAGAAACAATACAATCTGGTGGTGACGAATGCGTGAAAAAGTTTTAAGTTCAAATAGGTCACGAGAATGAGATCGTTGGAAATATCCATTGTTCATCAGCATACACACTTTATCACAGTTTTAGCGATCTGTGGTCCTGATCTAACTTTAAATACTGTTCTCAAAGCTTTAAGCTTTCATACAGAGGTGACTCTTAAAACTTTAACATTGGATGTAATAAAATATAGTGGGTGTAATCTGGTAACCGCGTCTTCTGTGGATGATCCTCCCCTAGGGGTCGGTGGACCCTCGGGTCTGTAATTACCCTCATCATCAAAATACAAAGGAACACCAGTCTTTGAAATGAAAGCTCTCACGGAGATGTCATCTCCCCGTGGACTCATTTGAAATTTTGTTGTAATGTCGGTATCATCTGTAGATTCACGGTATTTCTGAAATACAAATGTAGTAAATGACTTCTTCAACCCTGGACCAGCTAGTTACTGTCTTCATAGTCGTGAGTTCTTTATTTTGCGATTTTCCAATTTTCTAATTACTGGTATTTTTTAGTTATTGTATATGCGAGCGAGCACTTTTATATATATTATCACTGTTTGCTATAATTTTAGAAAGTTTGATGAATTCATGAAGTGCTTCGTACCTTGGAGGCAAAACTCACCCTAACACAAATGTTTCTTTCATCCATACAAAGTGTATAGCCTTTAATGAAATCCATTTTAAACATTACTCCTGTTACCACAAATCTAAAGTATATGACCTTTTCATCATTATACTGTAAATTGGGTAATGATCGCGATGATTTTGTTTTCACTATTTCTGTGAATTTACGACTTCGCTAATTTAAAATTTCCGTGAAAGATTCATTTCACATAGATTTACTTCGAGAATTAGCTAATAAGTCTGTCTGCTCACAAATCGCGAAATTTCTGTCATGCGAAAATGACCAAGTTTACTGTAAACATACATACATGTACACAAGTTAGTTCTGTCTATGTTGAGTATATAGCTTTTATGTTCATTTGAAAATACTTACCCTAGCACAAAGGTTGGTTCCATCCATATAAAGTATATAGCCTTTACATAATCCACCATAACAGATGAGTTGATAGTTATTCTGGTTAGGACTGCACCAGTGTATGACTTCAAAAAATGCTGAAATATTTTGTTACATTAAAACAGCGATATAAAGTACTTATTGCGGTAGTACTGTTAAATAATCTTCTGTTGGAGAGCAGATTGCTGAAGAAATTAATTTTTTTTTTAAGAATGGCTTTACAAAAGTCAGGTCAGCTGTAAATTTTGCAGATAAAAAATATTACAAGGCAGAAGGTAGGATTTGAAAGTACTTTACTGTATTATTGCCTTGAAATGCAAGTTAAGAATGCACTAGACCACTCGGCTGCCACAACATTCTGTAAATTCTCTTACTACAGCACGTAACTCTTGACATAGTTGTGACAAATTTGGAAGTGTGTTTACATCTAACAGACTAAATGAACCTACTTAAAGGAAGTCCTTCAAAATTTTAATGCAGATTGACTCTCCGCTACTTGCACTTCACCTAAGTTAAATCTCATACCTTATTAAAGAAAATTAAGAGCTATACCATATTTGTGCTAATTGTTGTGCGTGCCCTAATGGACATGTAAGGTGCCTATCAAGGGTGTATAGAAGAGCCTGCAGGCATCCAAATGTTTAGAAATGTATGTAAAATGTGTTAAAAAATTGTCAGCAGAGTCTGTTTAGGTTGATATTTTATGCATGATGTAACAAAATATGTTCTGAACTCTGTGCTGTAGATTACTTGCTGTTAATACCTGCCATGCAAAACTATTCGTGCTATACTGAGAAGTGATTTTGACTTTATCGTAACAGTTTACAGATTAATTTTTTGTACTTGAAAATTACTTTCAAACTGTTGCTATTTTGTTTCTTATAATGTACAGTACTATAAGTAAAATCCTTTGCTGCTCAAGCGCAGTTGAGCATATAGAAGTTTTATAAGCACCTGTTTATAAGCCTATATTCTGGAACAATTTAAGGCTGTTCAGAAAAATGAAATGAGAACAAAATACGGTAAAAGCTTTTTTGCGTACTTGCGATGTTTGTATACCCGCCATCTGTGCGTACTTCACCAGTGTCTGTAACCCAAAGATATCTGTTGGTACTTTGAGTGTTTGTGGCGAGAAATCGAAGTACGAACTTCTCTTCATGTACGTCACCTTCATCTTCTTCCCTCGTATAGGAATAATACTGAACTGGGTCCTGGCTGTCTTGTTCTACCGTCTGACCATCTTCAGTCTCAGCCGGGCCCGTAGAATATACTTCCTGAACAGCGATAAATTTGTAAGATGTTTATTAAAAGTAAGTAATTTTTGTCATGAGGTCATAATTATGTGCAGTGATTTCACTTCTTTTCTGTTTGTTTGTTTGTTTGTTTGTAAGTATTTATCACCTGTTTCAACCATATTTTGGTCATTTTAAGGGACGGGCAGTTTACCTAACTATCGTTCATGTGAATAAAAAGTACTACACTCCTATCCTCCGTGAGAAACTGCCAACTTTCTCATATTAAGAGACATGGTCGGTAGCAGGGCTCGTACCCATGACTTCAATGTATGACAGGTTACAGTGATTTCAAGTCAACGACTCTGACCACTTGACTATGGAGTGGATGCAAACTACATGTTGTAATTCAGCTAGGAAGAAGAGATCTATAGAAATGTTTTCTTTCATTTTACCATCATCAAATTGTATAATAGTTAAGCCAAATGTTGCTGTAAATCAAAGTCAGTGAAATGGCAGTATGACTCTGTCTTTTCGGATTAACATCATTCTGCAGTAAAGAAAAGTCCGAACTAAGAATTCAAAAAAAGAAAGAGATAGCTTACCCTGACTTCCTCTATGAGGATATCATTTGTGAACTCATCGGAATGGATGAAGGTCCAGGGGTTGTAAATTTGAAATGTTTCATCATCCTCAGACATTCTGTCACAGTTTATAGTATAACCTACTTCACTCAGTTTATCCAAGTTTCAAATAAATCACATGGTAAAATGACCTGAAAAATGAAAGGTTAACTTTTTATCTGTGTACTTATCTCATTTGTTAATTATATCAGTGGCATAATGATATACAATGTCATGTAGGGTGGTGAAAAAAAGAATGTTTACTAATGATGCCCACTGATGATGCCTGAAGTGTGGTTCTAGCTCAACTGGACAGCAGAGCTAAAATGCTTTGTGTGCCGTCCGTCTGTCAAGATAAGATAAGATCCATAACATGGTCCCTACAGTTTTTGGAGTCAGTCGGTCAATGTCAATGTCACAGTGACCCCTTTTAGCTTTTCCTTAATAACATTGCAAAAGATTATCACAAAATTTACTCAGAACAGTCCAGTGAGTCCAGTAAAGTGATACCAGCCCATTTTGGGCCTCTTGTTATTATATACAGGCCTTATTTTCAAAATTGAATTAAATTAAATTAAATGATATAAGAGAGTCTGGAAATGGTGTGAAAAGGATTGAAAAAAGAAAAATCTGTTATATCTAATATTTTGCATGAAAAATTGCCCAAGGGTTGTGTAAGTTTGCATTGAACCATCAATAAGGTTGTTGTAGTAACAGAATGAATGTATGCCACAGTTACTGATTGATCCAAAACAGAAAATGTCAAGTATATTTTTTGTGAAATGAGAGATTAACAGATAGTAGATAACTGAGTACTTGCACAAAAAGTCCCAAGTTTTTATACAAGACTTAGGTTAAGTGTGAGGATGAACCGCAAAAGTGGCAGCTATGTTGACCAATGGGCAGTGGGCTGCCAAAAGCGGCAGCTATGTTGACCAATGGGCAGCTATGTTGACCAATGGGCAGTGGGCTGCCAAAAGTGGCAGCTATGTTGACCAATGGGCAGTGGGCTGCCAAAAGTGGCAGCTATGTTGACCAATGGGCAGTGGGCTGACAAAAGCGGCAGCTATGTTGACCAATGGGCAGTGGGCTGCCGAGGGCGGCAGCGGCCGCTATTTGACCAATGGGCAGGGGCGCCAAAGCGGCGCTTTGTTGACCAATGGGCAGTGGGCTGCCAAGGAGGCGGCATGTGGGCCCTGTTGACAATGGGCAGTGGGCTGCAAAAGCGGCAGCTATGTTGACCAATGGGCAGTGGGCTGACACAAGCGGCAGCTATGTTGACCAATGGGCAGTGGGCTGACAAAAGCGGCAGCTATGTTGACCAATGGGCAGTGGGCTGCCAAAAGTGTTTCTGCTGAAAAAAAACTAGTTAACTTTAGGCCATTATAGTGAAGTACATGATAGGCCATTATAATGAAGTACATGATAAAAGTCACAGATGGTTGCCCATATCATTTTCACTGAAATCAAACGTGTATTTATTAATAGTTGTTATTTACTTTCCTAAAGTTTTCCCTTCCTAGTTGAAAATGCTTTTTTATATCTATTAATAGGTTTTGTATCTAAGTTATGTAAATGTTCACGACAATGCAATTGCACATAATTATATTGTTAAAATTTTTGCAAAGTCAGAATTAAATCTAAAACAAGTTTTCATGATTGTTTTATGAAGCAGCCAGTGCAGATATATTCCAAACAGACACTCAAATCTTAAGATAATAAATACAGTGAGACTTTTCTGATGCAGCCAGCAAAGTGATACATAAAATAACAGACATCTGGAGTATGGAAAGTGACCCCTATTGTCAGGTCCCAACATCAGTAACATGTGTAATTGATGCAAAATGGGTAAAATACATGTATGTGATTTCAACATGGCAAACATACCATAGTTGTATATTATAATGTCAGGCTGTTTAGTGATAGAACATGCTGGCTTTATGCACGATTACTGTAAGATCCTGTGGTGATAAAACTATGCTCACCAATGGGATTGGGGGTCACTTTCCATACTCAGGTGTCTGTGCATGAAATTGGCAATTAACAGTTGACTGCTAAATACAGGTGTATTTCAATAAATCCAGTGAATAGTCAGTTTGAGATAAGGTAGAAACGGATGCTTCAGGCAGGTAGCTGCTCCACAGCGGCGACCACAGACACAGGTATAAATGTATATTAGGACCTGGATTCAGCAGCTACCTGCTTTCACTGACCACTCTTATGATATCCCCAGTATTAACACGGCTGGCTGGCCCAGGTTACTCTTTATCTCCCATACATTGCTAATTAGATATCTCAGCAAAGAACTATCATACACTGTGCAAATCAGTTTAAAATGAAGTAACCTTGAAACATTTAAAATCAGTTTAAAAAGAAGTAACCTTGAAACATTTACAATACTTACTATTTGCAGTAGAACTGTGTAGTGTGAACTTTGACCTTTTCTGTATAATCCAAACATGATACACTAGCTTTTATTAATAATTAATTATTATATGTATTCATGGTCAAAATTAAACAGATACCTAAATAAATAGATCAGTATCAACAACAAAATGTAAATTCATTTATGGACAAATACACATATGTTAAATATTCTTTAAATACATTTAAATCAATTTTCCATGTGGTAGAAAAATATCTTTCAGAATGAAGAGAAATCTTAGCAGAGAAAAATATGTAACATTACCTTTAGAGTGAACACATTCCCAATATTGTATATAACAGTATATTAAGTTCAATCCGTTATTGAAAGTGGTTATTGAACTGTTTAACAATGATTTTAGACAGTGTTTTTACAGTCGTGCTGAATCTTGATACATGTTTACACTCGTGTGTAGTCAACTAGAGCAGGGCAAGTCTTCTATAGTAAAGACACAGGGTGATAATTCTCTGTATAGATTTTTCCCCATGCAAGGCTTGGTAAACGTGTTGAAATGTATGTAGCAGGGTAATCGTGGTTGGTTAATCGTTCAAACTTTTAAATAAATAGTGTAATCTTTCCCCCCGATATGATCTTTTGAAAGATTAATGTTCTATTTATAGATATATCAACATTTTGTTTTGAAGAGGTGTAGAAATGTTGAAAATTTTTGCAGAAATTTTATATTTATTTATTTTCTACGGATGAAAAATTTGTTACATTGAAGTTTTCATGTAAACTATTTATTGAGCTAGTGTCATTTTACTTCTGAATTATTAATTTATACAAAGAGTAGTGTTCTCAAGTGGGATCAAGTAATTAACAGAAAATAAGTAAATAAATTAGTTAAGGATGCATTGTTTTAACTGAGATAATTATTATTAAGCCAGTTAATTAATTAGTAAGTTGTGTATAACGATGGTAATAATCAAGTTGACTGATATAGATGAAAAGATGCATTTAAAATTTATAAGATAAGTACTGTTAAACATGCATTAGTCCAAAAAGACCTATAGGAAATTTTTTGAAATAACAAATAGCAGTTTAAGGTTTCTTATGTATCATTATTTTGCACATTTTTACTTAATACAGTATATCTGGTGTCCACACGTCTCTTATGTCTTCTTATACAGTTGAACCTGTTTTATATGGTCGACCTTTTGGTCTCATTATAACATCTCAAAAGAGGCCAGTTTCAAGGTTAATACCTCACTTTTAACCTCTACTTAGCAGCTGTGGGAGTTTAGTTGCCACTTTTGTTACATCCATCGAATATCAGTGCAACACAGATTTGACTGTTATTTTCCCAGTCAGGTCAAAGTAACAGTGGAGTACCAAAGCTGTGTTCCACTATAGCTTAATTAGCTTGGATCAGTGGTTATTTTGAACTGTGTTTGATCTTTGTGATTTATTTATTTCAGGATAGTAGTGATATATATGGTGATGTGCTAGCCAGTGTAACAGAACCACTATCAGTTTTGTTTAAGAAAGCTCATGCTCTACAGCTGGTGAGGCTATACTTGTTACATCATACTTGTTACATCATACTTGTTAAATCATACTTGTTACATCATACCCAAGCAAGGTTGTTAGGGCCAATCAAACTTGTGAAAGGGTGTATACATGTTAAACTCATACTTTTGTTACGTTGGTATCAATCACTTTGAGTGATACATCCAGTTTATATAAGAATTGACAAGCAAGGTTTTGTGTGCAGGGAGGTCACACAAGATTGATGGTTGGGATGTATAACAAAAGACTTGAGAAATGGCACTGTACGGCTGTGTTGGTATAAAATCACTTTGTTAAGACCTCCAGTTTATTTGACACTTAGGTGTGTTCAGTTACTCAAGACTGTGGTGACTTCTTCGTTTAAACTATCCTCACACTTGATCAAATTTGAAGTTACCAAGTATTTCAGTGTTATGTTAGTTTGTGAATAAGTGACAAATGTTAAGCAAAGAACATGCCACAAGCTATTTGAATTTAGGATTGTTATTAACTTCAAGTCACAGTATATCTTGACAAGCCTTGTCTTTTACAATAAGAAAGGTAAAATCACTTGTATTGCCAGTACAAGTATAATGAAAAATGCTTCCCTGCTTCCTCAGTTCACTTTTGCTTAAAATATTTCTCTGTAATTTCAAAACCAGGGCTAAGAAAACAAGTAAGACAAAATAAACATGTATAAAAACATGTAATAAATTTTCAGAAACTTTACAATTTGCAGCTCTCCTTTGTTCTTTATTCCAGGCATTTCTAGGTTTACTTGAGAACATAGAGGTCAGCAGTAGTATATCCCAACAAGACATAGATGATCTCTGCTATGGTTTGTACCTTATTTTTCAGCACTATGAGGCGCAGAATTGTTTCAGTTTGTATGCACACTATAAACTCTTTGGCCAGAATGTTCCGTTTTGCTGATAACTCAGTCTGTGAACTGCTTGCCCCTTTATCCTAGTCTCCTGGCTGTTCTCAAGATTTGAGGGTCCTGGTTCGATCCCCACCAATGCCAGGGCAGTTATATCCTTAGGCAAGGAACATATATTTTCACACTGCCTGTCTCTTTGAGATTGATTTATCCTGGAGTTTCAAGACTGATTAATCCAAGTTGTAAGAACTGTTTCGCAATTGAGAGTTAATCAATAAGTACAAATAATCCTGGTTGGTGTGATTGCAGAGACTGTCTACTGTCTTTATTTCTGACCTTGTTTTCTAACAGACAAACGGGGTTAGTAGTTTTGGCAAATCATTATCAGAATAAAAATCACCACTAGAAATTGTACATTACCGAAGTAATGATTTTTGAATGAAAAAAGAAATTTAAGAGTTACGGCTAGTAAAACATTGAGGGAAATGTTTGATTAACAAGCTCCCATTGCATTACTGTTAAGCTGTTTAAAGTCTTAAATGAAGTCACTGTGTATAATGAAACACATGTATAAATTATTATTTGGTATATATTTCAGTGTGCCAGGGTTTGTTCGAGATATGTCAGATAGTGTCCAGTCTAGATGTTAAACTGGTCGTTGGTTTGTGGAAGACGGTGTCTCGGTTGTCAGGGCGACACAAGGACAAGTTGAAGGATGGACTTGATGTGGATGCCATGGTTACCTACCTGTGTACAGAGATCAACAAAGGCTATGTGTATTTGTTACAGCTGGCACCACCCATTGAGGATAGTCAGGAACTGGTTAGGTCCTTTGTTACTCTCATTGTGAAAAGATAGCTTAGCTAGCTGTAAATGTATTTGAATTAGTGGATTCCAATGTTTGTTGAGCAGGCGTATATTTGAATTCACGGAGACAGAAGATTCAGTATGTGTAGAAATGAGTATGTGCTTGACTGAATTTCAGGAATTTCCTTGTTGAAGCACCAGAAGATTTAACCACAGATTATTAATGTCCAAATCACGTTTTAGAGTAAATACACCTGCTCACTGTAGACATCTCTATTCAAATCCCTTTGTTGAGCGCTTAGCAATACTTATATATTGTTCTAGTGAACTAAGCATGTTTTAACAACAGTAAATTATGATGTTTGATTGTTAGCAACTTACCTTTCAGATAGGCCCCATTGAACTGGATATTGCCTTGCACAATTTTTGGGAGTCAGTTAACCCAAGACATGGTTCCTGATTGTAAGTAATGAACACAGTTTGTTACTGAGGCACATACAACTTAAGATGTCTTGCAAAAGGATAAACCTCATGTTGCCTGACCGTGGATCAAACCCAGGACATCTGGATTGTGAATTGTCTGTGCTAAAGAAAGAGGTTTTGATTTCAGAGTCTATCTCAGGGGGATAGTGCAGCCTTCCAGAAGTCCCTGAAGGTCCTCGGTTACCAGCTTAGGGTTATCATTTCATTGTTAGATAGCTTCATAGACTGTGTCAGTGATTGTGTGACATCTGCATTCAACATGGTGGTTGCTATATTCAGGTAAGCTACATAATTCTTTGAGACAGTGGATTGTGGAACATTGTGGAATGCTGTTCATTCAATGGCACATGGTTCTATCACTTGGCCTTGTGTGTCTCAAGTAGTGCTTAGATAGACAATTAGGTTGGTTCTTCACCAGTTAGCTGAAAAAACAAACTCTGTTTTACCTGTTGAATTTGACTTCCTGTTCATATAGCCTGTAAGAAAACAATGCATTTGAAATCATAAAAAGTTTGTTTCAGACTAGTTAAAATCTCATGCATCTGATTCAATGAAAATACTAGCTGAGTTCCAAATCTGACCAATCGAAAGCAGTGGAAAAAAACTGTGAAGCAAAAGCCTCCAGAAAATCAGCAGACAAAATGAAAGGCTAGAAACCTAGTATGTTTTATGTGCATAATGTAAACGTGTATTTCAGGAGCTTACCACCCTCGGTACCTTCAGTGAATATCTCTGTGACATGTGTAGATGATATCAGACGTCATTTAGTCAATGGGATAGAGCCGCTGATCAACCTACTCATACAGAACAGGACATTTATGACATACGTAATGTCTCAGGATGGTTTGTAACCTTATATTCTACATACAATGGAAAGGGTAATAGAGGTCACTTAGATAAAGCATCCAACATATCTAAAACAGCCAAAATCTGTTATTTCCAGGGGCTGGATAATGGCCAAAATAAGTATTTCAGTAGAGGAAAGTTTAAACTAGTTTGTCTGAAATCCTAGTACAAGAATATTTTAAATGACTTCAGGTACATTGGGGACATACTGAAAATAACATTAAGCACACAAACAGTATTAGTTAAACAGTGAAAGTAGAGAAAAACACCAAACCTTTGTACAATAAATTGAAGACAGAAAATGTACAGTTGCTAGATCATGGTTGCTGTAGCATAATATAAAATAAGGAGTGTTCACTGTAAAATAATCTTTATATAAAAAATGATAGTATTGTGCAGAAACCTTATTTGTATTTTATGTTTGTATTTTATGTTTGTATTTTACAGAGTGTCAGTTAGAGGACGGACTAGCTAGGCTAGAACTGCTTCTCAAGATAGCGGACTGTCTACCTAAACAAACAGGTATCTAGTATTTTAGACTATTCATGTCAAGAATTGATAAGCAATACTGTAAGGCTTAATTTCAGTATTAACTGCTCATAAGATAAACTAATATAGTATAAACATTTCCTTACGTGGAAGTGTGAGGTTGGCATGCTACAAGCTTGTTTAAACTTCCAGTTACCAGTATTGTAGATTAATAACAACATATTACTTACATGTGTGTTTGTCCAGTGGCTGTGTTGTGTGTACATTATGCATGTGTTGCCCTGGCAAAAGCATTGCCTTGATATAGTTAATATAGCATGTACTGTGTCTGCTGCTTTGTGCGATAAAATTTTATGGATTCATTTTTAGCTCGACTATTCGGAGAATATGGAGAGCTATTACAATCACTTGTGCGTCGGCGTTGCTTCTTTGGTTAAAGTTTTGCCTGCTAATACTGTCATGCACATATCTCAGTAACCACTTATGATATTGACTTGAAACTTTGTTCATGTCTTTAGGGGTGTCATACAATCAAGTCAGATAACTCTTGTATAAATTTAGTACAAATATGGCCCTGTTTGACTTTGAAAATTTGGTTAAAGTTTTGCCTGCTAGGTACTATCATGCACATATCTCAGTTCGAACCACTTATGTATTGACTTGAAACTTTGTAAATGTCTTTAGGGGTGTCACACAGTCAAGTCAGATAACTCTTGTTTAAATTTAGTGCAAATTATGGCCCTTGTTTGACTTTTGAAAATTTGGTTAAAGTTTTGCATGCAAGGTACTATCAGCACATATCTTGAACCATTTTGGTAGTTATATCAAACTTACCAATAGTGTTCAGGGGTACATTTTGTATCAAACAATTAATTTACCAATATATAGTGATAGATTTTGACTTTTTATGATTCAACTTTCCTAGTTTATACTTAATATTAGCAGAAGTTTGTTTTGCTATTATCTGATAAAAGTTTTGTTTTTTACAAACACCCACAATAGTCGAGCTTGCTGTCTTATGGACAGCTCTTGTTTTAAGTGTAAGTCTTGCTCTTGGTGAGTGCTGTGGTTAGTGGTGTTTAGGGACTACTTTAATATTTTGTCTTTGAAAGAATTATTTGTGTTTTAAGGAGCTTTGCAGACGGTAATGCAGTAAAGCAATTTTGAAGAGCAGTTTTATTCTCAGACATTTGAATGTTCATTCATTATGGACTCAAAATATAGGATAGCAGGACATTATGGGTATTCTAGGGGTAGGCCTGTCTCCCCTCTCAGTATACTGCACACTAGAAAACTGCTAAACAATATAAGGACAACATTAATTTGATGTTTCATTTCTTTTTCAGATGCTGTCTTACAAACCTGGATGAGTTTCTCATGTGACACTAGTAACATCACCAGCAGTATATTTGATCAGATCTTCTCTGCAGTATCTCAGAGTAAGTAGTACTTCATGGTTGACTTCAGTGTGAAAATATGTTGAAGAATTGAAGATTCTTATTTCCATTTTATGCCAATTTTGGCAGTCAGTAACCCATGTTGTAGAGAAAATATATTATTTTTGTCAGCAGCTTTTTAATTTGTTAAAACAGTGTTGACATTTTTTAAGCGGTGAACTGTAGAAAGTGGCAGTCAAATTAACGTTCCAGACAAATTTGAATGAATATACCTGTAATAATTAGATAGCTACCTTCTTCAAGTGGCCTCCTTTGTTGCCTATTTAGCTTAGCTACTTAACACAGATTTGACTGTATAGTTAAAGTCCCAGGACAACATTGACAAGTAGTTCTTATTTTACCAAGAAAGATGTCTTACTGGCGAAAAATGACCTTTATTTGTACCAGCATCATTCCTAACTTTACTTTCTTAATCGATGATTATGTTAGAAATATAGAGCAATATTTTTTCAATGATATTGCAAAAAATAAAAATGGCTGCCTGGCAACTCTTTTTGGTGAAAAAGTGACTTGAATACAAAAGAAATGAATATGTCAACACTGTTTTAGAGTGAATAGAGCATGGTTCTATCATTATCCTATTATTATATTTACTTTACAATATCAGTAAACTCAAGAAGATCCTGGGACTTTAACATAGGTTTAACTTGTAATTTTATTAGCTCAAGTTATTTTCCACAATTTTTAATGATTCTCTGACCTCTCTTTTCAGGTTATGTAGAAATGTGTATGCGTTTGACAGTGAGGACAATAAAAGAAGTGGTGTTGTATGAGTACATATGTACCCATGTTTGTGGTTTTGTTGGAAGTCTTCCAGCCAAATATTATTACATTTTAGTGAGTAATTAGGTTGTAACAGTACACAGCATTATGTTATTTTAAATATACACACGTTTAAAGCTAGTTTGTCAGATAGTTCGAGAAATGGGCAAGCTCTCATCCCATGAAGGTCAATCTGAATCACTGAATCCTTGGGTGCAAAGCAGCTCTTCATAAAACTTAAGTGGAAGTGAATTAGATTAGAAGTACTGAGAAAATTGGGTAGAAAATGCTAATTGCAAATATACCACACACGAAACATCTGCTATTGGCAACTTTTGACCTGTGAATTTATAACCAATTATACAGTGGTGTTAACCATTCAGTATTGTAACTTTTTTGAAAAGTAATTTGATACATTTTAATTGTTCCCGTTGTCCGAAAGGTTTACTGTATGAACATTTCCAGAACTATCTGGTCAGCATCAGTTAAGAGTACCTGGTGTGATGGACCGGTGTGATGGACCAACTGTGTTTAACCCAAGATGAGACTTGTATCCTAATGAGAGGTGATATTATAAGTGGTTGCCCTATGAAGACTAAAAGAGAGATGATTATTTTTGGTTTGTTGTATTGTAGGAAGAATGTCTACTTGAACATCTGTTCTCTGTGAATGTGTATGTTTCAACTCTGGCAGAGGATATATGGTGCTTCATGTCCAGGTAACTTTATGATTTTACATTGGAATATGCCATACATAGTTTTTAGCTCAACTGAGTGCTCAATGGTGAGCTTATGTGATGACCAAATATCTGTCGTTGACAATTGCTTTAAAAAGACATCTCCTCCACTGCGCCAATTTCAACCAAACTTCACAGGATTGTTTCTTGAATGGTTCTCTTCCAACTTGCTAGGTTCTGCACCGCTGTACAAAATTTCCATCAGAGCTTAAAACAGAAAAACTTTAAACGACATCTGCTTAACCACTGGGGCAATTTCAACCAATCTTCACAGGATTGTCACTTTGATGGTCTGCTACCAAAATTACTCTCAGAGTTTTGCTCCATCTTTTTTGTCGGGAACTGTGCAGATCTGTTCATGAATTGAAGATGTTCTCTGTTCACTCAGGTGACTGATATAGGGCCATCATGTCCCTCTTGTTTATATGTGTCTCCCTTCAATAAATGAAATTAGATTGTTGAGGGTCTTGATGCAGTTGATTAAATCACAGTAGAGAGATTGATATATTTGGTACTAGAAACCTTCTAGTGGTGAATGGATTAATCATGTTGAGCTGTAAAAGGCTATTTAGGGAAGACTAGGTGGTTCACATATGAAAGGTGTAGAATGGGTACAAGACATGTGGCGAATATCTACTGCTGGGATGTGTAGGCTAATCATAATCTACACTGGTTCCTGCAGAGTAAGTGTTAACTATGAGTTGTTCATTTTCCAGGTTTGGATCAGCAGAGTTGTGTTACCAGCATACATGGTTCCTGGTAGAGATGTGTCAGATCACTGCCTACCCTAACTGTATCGTGAAGCTAACGAGAAGACTGATCAAGTTCCTAGCTCCAAACCATCAGGTAAAACATAACACAGTCCCAGAATACGGTGACCGGCTTTGTCTGTGGGGCGTATTGTAAGACTAGTACTGCAATGATTATTGAAAAGCTCTAGCTGTTTAATTGACACTCAATTGTGATTTCTAACGAGTTGATTGGAACATAAAAATGCCTTTCAGCATTCAGTAATCAGTTGAGGCATACGTTGGTCTAGTACAATACTGAGCCTTCTGCAGTAGTTACATACTTGTAAACTGTCACATTGATAAACCTTTGACTGTACATGCTCACTTAATTTTCATGCCTTTTATTGTTTTATGTTTATTTCTAGCAATAATGATCAATTTCTATTTAATTCTTTTATTACATATGACTCCATGGGTCTGCCTCTATGGCCGAGGTGGTTAGAGTTGCTGACTTGAAATCACTGTAACCTCTCATAAATCGAGGATCATGGGTTCAAGCACTGCTACTTGCCCATGTCTCGTTATGTTAAAAAGTTGGCAGTTTCTTACGGAGGATAGGGATCAAAGTATTGTTTCTTCCCAGGAATGATGGTTAGGTAAATTGCCCTTCTGTAAAAATGACCAAAATACTGGTGAAATGGGCATTAAACTCGTACAACAACAACAACAATGACTCCATGGAAGCAACTCCCTGTAACTAATTACTTGTGATATCTACTCCAGTACTTTGCAACCAGCACTGGTTAACCAGGAAGTTGTTGCAGCACTAGTTGAGACATGAAAATATGAAATGTCTCCATTTGCCTTGTCAGTTTTTATATGAATAAAAATAAAATGTTTTTTAAAAAAGAAACAAAAAAAACTGTTGCCTTGTTATAATTTATTTACAAGATTTTGACAAATATGATAGTCACTAAATTTATTGAATGTTTTAAAATCATTTCAAGTATTGCAGTCTCTCATTTACACACAGAATGTTTCAACAAAATACATTATGCACGTTAGTGGTTATGTGTAAGTTTGCAAGCTGTACAAATAAAACATTACATTTATTTCCACATTTGTTTTTAAAAAATACAAATTTTACAAAGTGTTAACAATAGACACTTGTTGTTAGTCATATGTACTATCAATTTTGCCTTTTACTATGGATGATGGATCTAAATCTGTCCCTGCAGAGCCATATCTAAAACATAGCTAGGAGTATTTGAATAAAACTTGGTAGAAATGTTTGTACAAGCAGATGCAACCCTGCAAGTTTTGGAGTGATTGCCTCAGGAACTCTAATATTAGGACTTTTTGAACGTTTTCTTCCAAAACACTGGATATAAAAACTTTAAAATTCACTTCCTCTGAAAGTGGGCAGAATTTAATTTAATTTGACACAAATATTGACCTGATTGTTGTCTACCTGCAGTTTTAAATGAAGGTCATCACTTGAGAAAATGGTCGATGCAGTTCTTTTATATTTTTACTTTAACCTGTTAGCAGGGTACCAATTTTTATAGAAATTGCTTTTTTACACTAAATCCTAGAGTATCTGCAGTAAGAGAACACCTGTCCATAGACATACAATACATTTTGAGATAAGAGAACACCAAGTCAGGTGTAAATTGTCTCAAACTTAATATGTGGACTCACTAGAGGGACTTTCCCATTAAGTGTTGGCTCTAAACTGATTCTGAATAAACACGACAGTAAATGACTAATAGGTTTGAAAATATAAATATAGTCATGCAAAAGCATCATAGAGAAAAGAAAATCTTTAAACTCTCCAAGTTCAATCATGTTATCTATGAAGATATATATGTACACAATATATACTTATAACAACTTTAAAAACTCAACCAGGTATTTAAGTGTTAGTTGTAAACTGAATCTGAATAAACATGATAGTAAATGTAATAAGTATGAAAATATAAATATAGTCATGCAAAACCTTCATTGAGATAAGAAATTTTTTACTCTCCAAGTTCCATGAAATTTATATATGAAGAAATATATGTACACAATATATACTTAACAACTTCAAAAATGCAACCAGGGATTTGATGTGTATTTTGTCATAATAAACTGCAAGTGTAATTTGGAACATTAAGAACACCATGCTTTTTGCCATTTCTTGGTTTTATTCAACAAGTTCATTATAAAAGTCCTCATAATTGCTTTGGTATTTATTTAAACATCAACAATTGATGAGATAAATCCACTGCTCAAAACTTATGACTTAATACAAAGGTTGCATTTTTATATCCCCGAAACGAAGTTAAGGGGGGTATATAGGGGTCAGGCGGGTGGTCAGTCTGTTGCATTTTCCTTGTCCGGAGCATAACTTGAAAACTAATGGTTGGAATTCAATACAACTTCATACAATGGTCAAGCACATTCAGAGGAAGTGCAGTGCACAAGAACCATAACTCCATCTTGACTAATTACAGAGTTATTGCCCTTTGTTACTTTTCCTTGTGTGGAGCATAACTACTGGTTGGAATTTAATACAACTTCATACAATGTTCAAGCACAATGAGAGGAAGTGTGATGTACAAGAACCATACCTCTGTCTTAAGTTATTACAGAGTTATTGCCCTTTTTATACCCCCAAAACGAAGTTTAGGGGGGTATATAGGAGTCACCCGGTGGTTGGTCGGTCGGTCGGTCGGTCGGGCGGTCTGTTGCATTTTCCTTGTCCGGAGCATAACTTCATACAATGATCAAGCACATTGAGAGGAAGTGCAGTGCAGAAGAACCATAACTCCATCTTGACTAATTACAGAGTTATTGCCCTTTGTTGCTTTTCCTTGTCCGGAGCATAACTTGAAAACTACTGGTTGGAATTCAATACAACTTCATACAATGATCAAGCACATTGAGAGGAAGTGCAGTGCACAAGAACTATAACTCCATCTTGACTAATTACAGAGTTATTGCCCTTTGTTAGTTTTCCTTGTCCGGAGCATTACTTGAAAACTACTGGTTGGAATTCAATACAACTTCATACAATGGTCAAGCACATTGAGAGGAAGTGCAGTGCACAAGAACTATAACTCCATCTTGACTAATTACAGAGTTATTGCCCTTTGTTAGTTTTCCTTGTCCGGAGCATAACTTGAAAACTACTGGTTGGAATTCAATACAACTTCATACAATGATCAAGCACATTGAGAGGAAGTGCAGTGCACAAGAACTGTAACTCCATCTGAATAATTACAGAGTTATTGCCCTTTGTTAGTTTTCCTTGTCCGGAGCATAACTTGAAAACTACTGGTTGGAATTCAATACAATTTCATACATAATGAAGCACAATGAGAGGAAGTGCAGTGTACAAGAACCATAACTCTATCTTGACTCATTTCAGAGTTATTGCCCTTTGTTACTTTTACTTGTCCGGAGCATTATTCGAAAACTATTGGTTGGAATTCAGTACAACTTCATACAATGGTCAAGCACAATGAGAGGAAGTGCAGTGTACAAGAACCATAACTCTATCTTGACAAATTACAGAGTTATTGCCAAGAACAATATCTCTTTTTAGTTTGTTTGCAAGGTATTCTGTTACTACGAACTTTCTCAGTTTATAAAGCAGTCTTTTGGGGGTATTAATCACATTTAGTGATAGCTCTAGTTTAATTTTCCTTGTCCAGAGCATAGCTTGAAAACTATTGGTTGGAATTCAATACAACTTCATACAAACAATGAGAGGAAGTGCATAGCTTGAAAACTATTGGTTGGAATTCAATACAACTTCATACAATTGTCAAGTACAATGAGAGGAAGTGCAAGAACCATAACTCTATCTTGACAAATTACAGAGTTACTGCCAAGAACCATATTTCTATTTTAGGTTTTTTTTGCAAGGTATTCTGTTACTTCTAACTTTTTCAGTTGATTAATCGGTCTTTCGGGGGTATTGATCACATTTAGTGATAGGCCTAGTTAGATTTGTTAAGTATATAAGTACAGCTACTGTAAAACTAAATAATCAAATTACAGTATCACATTGCATATTTTATAATGACTATGCCATTGTTGTACAAAACTTTTCTCTCTCTTTTCATTTTTTGGTTTATGTTTACATGTAATATCAAACTATTACGCACTTTATATCAGATGAATGTGATATGCATCAGAAAAATAAAATTCATTTTGGTCATGCTTTGGTTAATATTTCATTTGTTATAGTGCATATCACTCCATATTCATCAGCTGAAGAATTTAATTGAATGATAATGAACAATTGTATGATAATGAAAAATTTTGTTTTGTAGACTTTCACTATGTGAGCTTAAATACAAGTATCTTGCCGGCAAGAGTTGCCACATAGAGCTTGTGGTCCTTCTTGCAGTAGAATAGACAGGAAGATTCCTTATCTGTGTACCTGCTTATGTCTATTGTCTGTATTACTTCAAGATTAGCTGAGAGCTGAATCACATTTGTTCCTCTGTTAACTACAAAAACTGACCCATAATGATCTACAGCTAGACCAGAACTTTGCAATGAACAGCTTCTTGTGACAATTTGTCCATCAAATGTTACCTTCTTTACAAAAGGACCTTGAATGTAGATTGTTTTGTTACTACTGTCAAGATGTATATATCTTGTATTAGAAATATTGGTGAATTTCCTGATTGAAACACCTGTTGTGCTCAAAATCTGCACTTCCTTGAGGAAAGCCACTATCAAGTTGGGTTGCTTGTACTCAATACCATAGCAGGAGTTCCTTACATCTATCTCATTGGTCATAGATAACACACCCTCCTTTGTGATGGAGAAGAACTGGATCTTACATTTTTAGGCAGTGTTGAAGCCACTTTGTCTCTCTCCACACAGGTTACATCAAATGGTTCTGCCTGCAGTTGTAGGAAAGATGAAAGACAGTTTTCTTTTGTGTTAACAAGTTTTATAGCCTTGTTACCCTTGTCAGCAACTACTAGAAAATCAGAGTATTTTCAAATTCCATTTACATGGCTCCTTGTTTTGTCTTTTTCAGATTTGAAATTGATAGAATATGCAAAATAAATAGTTCTTGTTTCTTTGGATTTGTCCATTAATTTGCCAAATGTAATTGTACAATCTGAAGTCTCTAGATTAATTTTGTTCTCAGAAGCCAGAAATTCATAACAATTGACATCAGTATCCTCAGCCAACTTCTCCATGTCTGTCTTCAGATGTTTTAGACTGTGCTTTGCTTCTTTCAGTGCTACAAACAGTCCACATTTCTCACTTTTCTTAGGGTTTTCATCAATGGAGATTTTCATTTGTTTCAACGTTGTCTCTATACTTCTTGTTTTAGATAAAGCAAGCTGAAGTTTAGTTGCATCATTGCGATTCATCTGTTCAGACTTTTTGTCTAAATCTTGCTCAGCTTCATCTATCCTTTCAAACACTTTCTGTTCTTGCTTAGTAAGTTTTTCTATCACAGTTCTCTTTTCATATTGAAGTTTTACCAATAATTCTTTTCTCTCTTGTTCCAACTTTGCAATTATTTGAGCCTCTTCTTGGTCATGCACTTCAATTAATTGTGTTTGTTTTCTGTCTAATCCTTTCAGAAGTTGTTTATGTTGATTTTGAACCTGACCTTTCAGATTGTCTTTATGAGCTCTAATGGCAACAATGGCTTTATCCCTGTTGGAATGAACTTCTGTGAGATCAGAGTTTGCCCTTTCTTGTGTTGTGGTCAGTTCTTCTAAGGTGTCATCAATTATCTTTGTTACTTGTTTCAATTCTTCATTCACTTCATTTATTTGTAGTTTTGATGGAATGTAACAAACACCAGTACAATCTTTGTGATTTTCAGTTTTACATTTGGGACAAACTGCTTGATCACAAGACTCACAGTAAAATTTGATTATCTCTTTTGGATGTAATGAACACTTGTCAAAACAGAAGTCTTGTGGCATATGAACACTATCTTGCAGTGTGTGATCAGGCATGTATTTCTTGTGGTATCGAATACATGTAGAGCACAAATACTCGACACATTCAACACAAAATCCATCTGCTGTGACATGCTTTCCTATTTCCTTTTCACAATGTTCACAATACATTTGTTTTGCTTCTTCAGACATGTTTGTTAATTGTGCAGTTGCCATTTTGTTCTGCAAAGTGTAGTTAGAAAATTATTAATAAGCCATGTCATGAGAAAATCAACATTAGCAAAAAAAACAGATATATAAACTTGGTGTTTATAAATTGCCTGAAAAACTAACGAAGAAGTGGTCTCATTAAGTCACATATATACAGAGGTCATCAATGTTACATAACATCATAGAAAGTACAATGTAGTTTGCATTAACATTTCATTTTTCCTGTTGTTGAATGTTACACAGCCCATTTGGAGTAAAACAGAAGCAATTGAAAGTTTGAAGTATGTCCTTGATAGAACAAGATAGTGAGAAAAAAAAACCTGACTTTTCAATCTAGTGTAAATGCAAGTTACTGTAACTACCAAAAGTATGTCAGTAACATTTAAATCCATAAAGTCTGACATGGCTGAGTAAATTAATTTAAATCTTCAGAATTTTAAAGACACCCTTCAAAGCAAAATATATTTTACTTACCTGTGTTTTCGTGGAAAGAAATCCAAATACTGTATAAAACTGTAACATTTTAAACGTTTTATGATCTTGAAATATGATATAAAAAAAATTATGTAAAGATGTGGTAAACATGGTGTAGAACAGGTAAAATCTGTTCACAAAAAAATGAAATGTATCTTCTGTTCTTTTCAGTTGTTTATTAGCTCTGCTGGACAAAGTCCAGCAGAACTAATGCTGTGGTGATCTGTCTGCTGTCTATCCGTAAACGCTTCCTTGAAAACACTCTACAGGTAACAGTTTTCTTTTGACTATCATGAAACTTTCGCAACAGATTGTATAAAACTTGTAGATGATCTCTATTGTTTTTGGGGTCAGTGGGTGAAAGGTCATGGCCACAGTCACTTGACCCAACTTTGAAAATCAATTCCTCTCAATATCTTGAGATCTATATCACCCACAGTCTTTAGACCCCAGAAGATGATTGGTCTTGCTGAGGTGATGATCCCAGTTTTTTGTTGGGTCAGTAGGTCAAAGGTCAAGGTCACAATGACTGTTAGTGTTTCCTTGAGAACACTACAGGTCAAAATTTTCATTAATTTTCTCAGAAAGTTTCCTGCAACCTGTAGAGGATCCCTATTAGTTTTGGGGTCAGTGGGTCAAAGGTCAAGGTCACTGAGACCCGAACTTTGAAAATCATTTCCACTCAATATCTTATGATCTATATCACTAACAGTCTTCAAACTTACAGGTTGATTGGTGTAACTGAGTAGATGATCCTTACTGCTTTTGGGGTAAATGGTTCAAAGGTCAAGGTCATGGTGACCTCTGATAGCTGTTCCTTGATTACTCTCTACAGGTCACAATTATGATTTCACTTTAATGAAACTTGCTCAGAAGGCTGCATGCAACCTGTAGGTGATCCCTATTGTTTTGGGGATCGAAGGTCAAGGTTACAGTGACCTGAAAGTTCATTTCTGCTCAATATTTTGAGATCTTGACCAACAACAGTTTCAAACTTCATGGGATGATTGGGCTACTGTTTTTGGGGTCAGTGGGTCATGGTCAATGTCATAGTGACCACCATTAGCTTTTCCTTGATAACATAATAAAGTATTTTCACAAAATTTACTGTGACCAGTCCAGTCAGTCATGTAGAGTGATAGGCCCTTGTAGGCTTCTTGTTTATGTCAGACAGTTTAACATATTTTTGGTATCTGAGTTGTACAACAAAATAATTTATGTTAATTTCTGGCCAATGGCCTAGAGATGTTGTTTTGGAATTGCCCGTCTGTCTGGAGCTGCAACTAAGTAACTGTTTCATCATCAACCAGGAATTTGCTGAAACTTAATATATGTGCTTAGTGCTTATCACTGGCTTCATACTTTATACAACATTTTAAGTGCCCCAAACTAGTAAACCAACACACTTCCCAATATTGATCTTTTTCTCCACGGTGGGGGTTATTCACTGATTTTGCTTGCCAAATTGTTTAAAGATCCAGTGCTGATTTCTGCTCAAAATTGGTCATTCTGATTAACACAGAAGAAAGTTTTGTCTCAGAACAATTATAACATAGATCAACTTTTCTTAATTGTTCTAAAAAATCAGTCCTTTCATGATTATACCCCTGAAACAAAGTTTAGGGGGGTATATAGGAGTCACCCGATTGTTGGTCGGTCAGGCGGTCTGTTTCATTTTCCTTGTCCCGAGTATAACTTGAAAACTAATGGTTGGAATTCAATACAACTGCATACAATGGTTGAGCACAATAAGAGGAAGTGCAGTGTACAAGAACCATAACTCTGTCTTGAGTGATTACAGAGTTATTGCCAAGAACAATATCTCTATTTTAGTTTTTTTAGCTCACCTGAGCTGGCTCAGGGTGAGCTATTAATCGACTAATGTCCGTAATTGCCCTGTCCACATTTCTTAGTCCAGTAACACTCTAGTGGTCACATCTTTTCCTCAATTGTCAAGAAACTTGGTCAGGATGTTTGAGCCCCAGTAATTCCCTGACGAATTCGAATTATGGGTCATCTCGGATGAAAAACTAGGTCACATGACCCAAAAATAGAAAAATCTTGTTAAGGCTCTAGAGGCTACTGTTTCAGTACAAATATCCTGGCAATTTGTCAGAAAGGTTGTTTGGTTGATTTCTAGCTTAAGTTTTAATATAGGTCACCTGGGGTCAAAAACTAGGTCACACAGCCCAAATATGGAAAAACCTTGTTAACACTCTAGAGGTAACATTTTCAGCCCAAATATCCTGGAAATTTGTCAGAAAGGTTGTTTCTATGATTTCTAGCTCAAGTTCGAATATGGGTCATCTGGGGTCAAAAACTAGGTCACAGAGCCCAAATATGGAAAAACCTTGTTTACACTCTAAATGTTACATTTTCAGCCATTGGAATTTGTCAGAAAGGTTGTTTTGATGGTTTCTGGTTTTAATAATGTGTTGTTTATTGAACACCTCATTTGCTAATTTTATTGCAGTATTTTAACACCAAAAGATTGATAAATGACATTTGTCTTGTAATCAGTACACATCTTGGATCTCTCTATGGTAAGGCCAGAGTTTTTATATCTCTTGGTTTATGCGACTGCTTGGTATTTTTTTGAAAAGGTAGAATAACAATGACATTATGAACTGACATTTTATTTTTATTATTTCCGCTGTTCCGACTCCATATACTAGTTAATGAAGTGTCAGAACAGTAGGGATATATAATTGAAAGTAATTATTTTAAAGTGTTTATTTTGTTCGAAAATGACAATTATTGACAGGTGCAGTAGACTGATGTTCAATATGTGCTCTGTTCAATACAGTAGGAAAAGTCCTTCATACTCAATATTTAAGAAAACTTCCCATAAACCAAGCAATATAAAAACTCTGGCCTAAAATTGGCACTTATATAAAGTTTTAAATAGCGATGATGCAGTACATGTTCTTGACCCCTAGTTGAACTTCCATGTTAAAGATTTTGGTAGTAATTTTTACATTCACATCACAAGAAAGTTCATATATAAAATTAAATCAATATTTGCAAATAATGAATTGCTTACAGTGCAGATCATGGTCAGACAGCAAAATAATGAATAGCTTACAATGCAGATCATGATCAGACAGCAAAATAATGAAAGTGCAGATCATGATCAGACAGCTAAACAATGAAAGGGCAGATCATGACCAGACAGCTAAATAATGCATAGCAAACAGTGCAGATCATGATCAGACAGCAAAAAATAAAAAGCTGACAGTGCAGATCATGACCACCCAACATACAATAAATAGCTTACAGTGCAGATCATGATCAGACAGCAAAAAAATGAATAGCCAACAGTGCAGATCATTATCAGACAGCAAAATAATGAGGCCTAGAGCTTAGATATTCAGCATGTGGCAGTAATTGACTCTCTACCAAGATTGTTCAAATCATGACCTCAGGGTCAAAATTAACCCTGCCTGGGGGGGGGTCTTTTGATTTTACATAGGCTTATTAAGAGGATATCATGAGCCAAAGGTAAAAATTGATCCTTTCTGCTATTAATAACCTTTTATTTTTGCCAATGGTAGACAGGTGAGCGATACAGGGCCATCATGGCCCTCTTGTTTGCAAAGTATTCTGTAACAACGAACTTCATCAGTTTATAAAGCAGTCTTTCTGGGTTATTAATCACATTTAGTGATAGGTCTAGTTTTGTTTAGCTTAATGTTAAACACCAGCTTGTGTGATTACTTTGTGACAAAACTAGGTTATAGCAAGGAGAAAAGGAGAAGTTCTGTATGAACCATGTCAAAGGTCAAGGTCACACTTACAGTTTAAAGTTATTGGAATCCTGTATACATGTTAACTCTGTCATGCATGGAGGGATTTTAAAATTACATGGCACAATTGTTGAGGACATGGAGATGACATGTCATAAGTAAGTCCCACGTTCTTTCCTTGGAGGTCAAGGTTACAGAGGTCAGACAGTTTAGAATCCTGTATATATACACATGTTCATGTTCGGATTGTAAATCCATTATACATTGAAAATAAAATTAAATGAATTGGAACAAATGTTCAGCACATGAAGATAAAGTGTCATGCGCAAGAGCCAGTTCCATACCTTGAACGTCAAGGACACAGACTGTGAGACACCTCTTTTGGGGGCATTCGCCACTTATGTGAGAAAGCTCTTGATTAACATTTTCTTCCTAAACACTGGATATAGAAACTTTAAAATCCATTTTCCCTGAAAATGGTCAAAATTTAATTTAATTTGACACAAATATTTACCTAATTATTGTCTACCTGCAGTTTTAAATGAAGGTCATGTTTCTAAAAGATAATCTAAAGAAGTATAGAAATTTACACCACATTTTTCTTCAAAACTATGGTATTACAAACAAAAACGCCATTGCTGAAAGAGAGTTGACCTTTCCAAATGGAAGTGTAAGGGGTTGATGCAGTTCTTTTATATTTATAGAATTTGCTTGTTTACACTAAATCCCGGAGTATCTGCAGTAAGAGTAGAAACCCTTTACACAGTATATACAACTTCAAAAACACAACCAGGGATTTGATGTGTATTTTGTCATAATTGTAAGTGTATGTAATTTGGAACGTTCAAGAATACATGCTTTTTGCCATTTCTTGGTTTTATTCAACAAGTTCATTACAAAAGTCAAGCATAATTTCATTGGTAAACATCAACAATTTGCATATGATGAAATAGATCCACTGCTCAAAATCTATGACTTTATAACAAAAAGGTTTCATTTTCAGATGTGTTAAGTATACAAGTACAGCTACTGTAAAACTAAATAAATAAAATTACAATGTCACATTGCATATATTAAAATGACTATGCTATGGTGGTACAAACATTTTTTTTTGTCTTTTTTGTTTGGTATATGTTTACATGTAATATCAAATAATTACACACTTTATAGTAGACGAATATAGATGTGATATGCTTCAGAATAATAAAATATTTACTTTGGCCATGCTTTCAGCTTTGTATTAATGTGTTTAATATTGCATGTGTTATGGTGCATATTCATCAGCATGAGTCCTTATTTGTATGATATTTAAAAAAATGTATTCAACAGCTCAAGCTCTTGTGAATCATGGATTGTTTCATAGACTTTAACTATGTGAGTTTGAATACAAGTATCGTGTCGGCAAAAGTTGCCACATAGAGCTTGTGCTCTTTAATACAGTAGCATAAACAGGAAGCCTTGTCTGTGTACTGTCTTATGTCTATCTTCTGTATTACTTCAAGATAAGCTGAGAGCTGAATCACATCTGTTTCTGGTTGAAAGTATGTTCCTCTGCTAACTTTGGCAAAAACTGACCCATAATGATCTACATCTAGACCAGAACATGTCATGTAGCAACTTCTTTTGACAATTTGTCCATCAAATGTTACCCTCTGTACATGAGGACCATCAATGTAAAATGTTTTGTTACTACAGTCAAGATGTATATATCTTGTGGTAGAAATATCTGTGAATTTCCAGATCGAAACACCTGTTGTGCTTAAAATCTGCACTTCCGTGGGGAAAGCCACTATCAAGTTGGGTTTCTTGTACTCAGTACCATAGCAGGGATTCCTTACATCTATCTCGTTGTTCATAGATAACACACCCTCCTCTGTGATGGAGAAGAACTGGATCTTGCGACTTTCAGGCAGTGTTGCAGCCACTTCATCTCTCTCCACACAGGTTACATCAAATGGTTCTGCCTGCAGTTGTAGGAAAGATGAAAGACTGTTTTCTTTTGTGTTAACAAGTTTTATAGCCTTGTTACCTTTGTCAGCAACTACTAGAAAATCAGAGTATTTGCAAATTCCAGTTAAATGGCTCCTTGTTTTGTCTTTTTCAGATTTAGCATTGATGGAGCACTCATAACCAATTGTTCTCTCTACTTCAGATTTGTCCCTAAATTTGCTAAAAGGAATTTTATAGTCTGAAGTCTCCAGGTTAATTTTGTCATTTGAAGGCTTGAATTCATAGAAACTGACATCAATATCCTCAGCCAACCTCTCTGTGACTATCCTCAGATGTTTTAGATTGTGCTTTGCTTTTTTCAGTGCTACAAACAGTCCACATTTCTCAATTTTCTTAGGTTTTTCATCAATAGATTGTTTTATTTTTATCACTGTTGTCTCTATATTATTTGATTTAGATACAACAAGCTGAAGTTTACTTGTATCATTTTGATTGATCTTTTCCGACTTTTTGTCTAGATCTTGCTCAGCTTTATCTATATTTTCAAACATCTTATCCTGTCGTTTCTGTAGTTTATGTTTCTCTGTTATCTCTTCTCTTTGAAGTGTTTCCAAGAATACTTTTCTTTCTTCATTTAATTTTGCAATTTTTTCAGCTCTTTTACGATTATGTTCTTCAATTAAGTGTGCTTTTTTTTTGCCTAATTCATCTAGAAGTTGTTTATGTTGATTTTGAACCTTGCCTTTCAGATTGTCTGTATGCATTCTAATGTAAACATTGGCTTTCTGTTTATTTAAATGACTTTCTATAAGATTAGAGTTTGCCCTTTCTTGTGTTGTGGTCAGTTCTTTTAAAGTGTCATCAATTATCTGTGTTACTTGTTTCAGTTCTTCATTCACTTCACTGGTTTGAACTTTTAATGGAATGTGACAAACACCAGTACAATTTTTGTGATTTTCAGTTCTACATTCAGGACAAACTGCTTGATCACAAGACTCGCAGTAAAACTTGATTATCTCTGTTGGATGTAATGTACATTTGTCAAAACAGAAGTCTTGTGGCATATGAGCACTGTCTTGCAGTGTATGTTCAGGCTTATATTTCTTGTGGTACCTAATACATGTAGAGCACAAATACTCGACGCATTCAACACAAAATCCATCTGCTGTGACATGTTGTCCTATTTCCTTTTCACAATGTTCACAATACATTCCTTTTGCTTCTTCAGACATTTTTGTTAATGAGTCATCACCATTCTCATACTCATTGAAGTACTCATCTGCAGTAGGATCAGCAGCTGCCATTGTGTATTACAAAGTGTATAGTTGGAAATATATTTAACCCACATATACATAAATCCGCAGATTTTTTAACTTATCAACTAGTATCCTACAGTATCCAAGCTTTTGTCATTATCTAGCAAACCTGATTTGTGCAGAAGGTAAAGTCAATATACCTGATATGACAACACTTGCAAAATCTTTATCTTAAAATATCATAGTTGAAGAGTTCTTATGATAACAGCGGAGACAGTTAAACATATAAATACTATCTACAAACAAGCAAGTTGCAATAAGACATTCTTTTCAATAAAAACACATCAGGAGATTTATTGATCGTGGTTGCCCAAAAATGTTAAAATTGTACTTAAGAAGTTAAGATAAAGATTTTCTAAAATTGAAGAGGAAGTTTAAAACATTTTTTAACTATTTGAAGAATAAGGAGAGGTGTTCCCCACACCACTCTTGTCACTCTTGTGACATTATCTTCCTTTTTATCTGGACTATTCCAAGAATAAGGAGGGTATTACAGTCACCCTTGCGTCGGGGTCGGCGTTGCACATTTGGTTCAAAGTTTTGCATGCAAGTTTAGACTATCATGCACATAATAATTCTCAGTAACCACTAACGGGATTGATTTGAAACTTTATTGAAGTGTTCAGGGGTATCAAACAGTCAAGTTAATTAACCTGCGACTGAATTTAATTAGTCATAGACTAATTAGACTTAGACATTTTGGTTAAAGTTTTGCATGCAAGCTACTATTGTGCACATATGTCATTAACCAGTAATTGGATTGATTGAAGCTTAATACAACTCTTTAGAAATATCAGAAAGTCAAGTTAGATAACTCTTGACTTAATTTGAATCAAATTATGGCCCTTGTTCAACTTAGAAATTTTGGTAAAAGTTTTGCATGCATTTACTAAGCTTCTATTATAACCTCATATCCCAGTTGTATATGATTGGACTGATTTAAAACAAACTTCAGTGAAGCCTTTAGGGCTACTAAACATTTAAGTTACATAACATTTAATGCAAATAGTAATTTTTTAACTAAGAAAATTTTGGTAAAGTTTTTTTTTCATGCACACTTATGTTATGCCCATACCTCAGGTATTACCTGATAGATTCATTTGAACTACAAGAAAGTGTGAAAGGGTATCAGACTTGATAATAAGAAATGACCACAGAGTTATATGAATTTAATTTTAACAATTCAATGGATTTTTATTGAAATGTTTCAAATGTACTATCAGGGTGTTTTGAATAGTCAAGCGTGCTGTCATCTGACAAGTCTTGCTCTAAAGTTAATCATAAATCAATGTTTTGTATGAAGATTTGATATATGTTAACTGCCTGCTGACAAATTTACCTGTATAATGACAATTTTATTGATAAAATTGCTGTTAATTTTACAATCAAAGAGGTGCAAATAGCTGGCCATGCTGAGTTTGGACAGTTCTTATTTGACATTGATTAAATGTTCCCTGAAAGGTGAGCATAATTATAGGTCCGTCCAGCATCCATCATGAAATCTTGTCTGGAGCATTACGCCAAAGCTATGAATGGTATTTGTTGAAACATCAGACAATGACAGAGGATATTGAGAGGATGTGCAGTGTACAATCTTGCTTGGTATTTGAATTATCTCCTCTCTTTAGCTCACCCAAGCACTTTGTGCTTTGGGTAAGTTATTGTGATCACTCACCATCCACCGTCTGTCATAATTATGTTTACATTTTCAGACACATTTCTCTGAAACCACTAGGCCAAAACTGATGAAACTTTGCAGGAATGTTCCTTGCATGGGGGCTTCAATAAATAAATTACTCCTTCAAATAAAATCCATGCAAAAAAAATTAAAAAACTACATGTTATACTTTGAAACAATTTTACAGAAATGTACAATGTGGAACTTTTCTTTGGTGAACCTTTACCACATTCCTTCAGGTAATTTTTATTGGTAAAAAAACATGGCAGCCAGGGGGCACAGCTAGTTTTTCCTATATGGCTGTATGGAAGACTTTGAGGATCTTCTATAAAACCATTAGTTTGATTTCAAAATTATTTCACAGAAATGTTTCTTGTTACCAAATTCAGTAAAAAAAAAGTTTTTTCAAAACTCATGTCTGTCAGGGGGCGGAACTTGTTTTACATGGAGTTATCTTCCTGGGGCAGTTTTTTCATGCATGTTCCATTGATTTACAGTTTGAACAGCACTTTCTCTTCACAATGTCCGTGTTGAACGGTAATCTTCAATCACCAATACTGTTAAGTTTGTCTGGGCATTTGAAATACAGATGACTAGTTTGACCTCATAGTTTGTATTGTGTTCGGTAATTGTCTGCAAACATTCTTATAGTAGACTGGCCTATTTCCACAGTATGGGGGTAAGATAGGAACACAGTTCAGAATTTCAAGTATCCAGTACCATTTTCTATGTATGTTTTTTTCACTTTACCTCTTGTTGAGTTTCTGACACACTTCACTGAATTTATTTATCTGTTCTGTGATTGTGGTATTGGACATTTCTACAGGTGCATCCTTCCACGTGACATTAGTTTGTCCAGGTTGTTTTGTCAGGTTGTTCACATAATGTAACACCATGTACCTTTCACATAACGATTCAAACCAGACAATATTCTCTGGGTCTTTGTGTCACTGTCTACTATAGGTACAATGCATTTTGAAATATGGTTGAAACAAGCGTTAACTCGTACAACATACATACAGATGATCCCTTAAAAATAGAGGCCCTCAGTGGGGTGGGCTATCTTAATAGAAACTTAAGAAAAAAAATAGTGATCAGAATGTAATTTGCTCCGGTCAGATTAATAATCTTATGGCCCTTAACCAAAACTGCAAAAGGAAATTCATCCTTAAGCAGGAATTTCCTACCCAGTGAAATAAGGCTCCCTCAGGGGTCGGGGTTATTTTACTTATACGCTCTGTTTTCCCTGTATATTATCTACAAAAAAACCTTCAAAAAGTCTTTTTCTTCCAAGCCTGTCACTATAATCTCATTTGATTTTGCACTAATGATGTAACAACACTACATGATTGTATACTGAAATTGCTTAACAAAATTTTATCCCTTCAGAAAATGTGGCCCTATATGGTGGGGGATCACAATGAAATGAATTGGCTAGTTTAATTTAGAAAGCTAAATGAATAAAAGCTTGAGTAATATAACTGCAGTATGACACAACTGGTTTTCAACATTTTTACATTAAATTTCCTGTTTCAGTGCCAGCTGTTAAAATCATATCCACCAGAGAGCAACCTTAGACTGTGGTGTGATGTATTTGTTCCAGCATTACCTACTGCAGTAACTACAGACAACTGGACTTTGTTGTTCAAACAAACAACCACTGATGTACAGAACTTCATCTCCTCAAGAAACAAAACTTACTCTGATCTACTAAAGTTGGTATGACATTTAGAACTTCATTATGAAATATGGCATGTTAATATTTTCTCAAATTTTGTTCACTTTTTATGAAGTTTACCTGTTATTATATCTATGGATAGTGTTACCCAAAAAGGGTATTTTATAAACTTGTCGCATATCAACCTTTAAGTATTTGACCTAAAGTTATGAAATCTTTCAGTTATGATCCTGCACAGACAATTGTATATAAGCAAGGGCATCTGTGTCATATGGATATATTTCTAGATTCACATAAATGTATGTTCTAATAGGTTTGAATTACAAATGTGTATAGTTGCTCTGTGTAAATATTTATTACTTTGAGTGACACTACTTCTTTTAATTTTGCAGACTCTGTCACTGACATACCTAACACAGCTTCTTCATCACCATGGTAACACACCAGGTGACCTCCAGAATCAATCATCTACTGTTGTCAAGGATGCAGTGACTCAGCTTTTTGCACTGTGGGACGAAGAGTGGACAGGGGAGGCAATCTTCAGTAAATGTCTGTCACAACTGATTGAGTTGTCTGCCTTGCTAATACCACAGTTTAAAAATGAAGACTTTTTAAAGGTTTGTAAATATATGTTTACTGCATTTAAGTCTCAGCTTGTTTGCTAAATGGTAAAGGTTCTCCATAATAATATTATGTCAGTACATAGTTTTTGAGCATACTGTCTTTGATGTGTAGGTCTGTCTTCTGTAACAGCCTCTTCTTTAAAAAATCCACTGTAAAATTAATGTTATCAAATGTACATTTTCAAATCTTAACAAATATAAAAATATGTTTAAAAGTGTTTGTCTCCCCTGTTATATCTACAGGTGTTTGATTTAGTGCTGGGGAGTATGAAAGCAGAATGCACCAGTGTGATGATTGCCATGTGTCGTTTCCTGCAAGCATGTAAGAAAATAAAGTTTGCCCCAGATTCAAAGGTTAGTCTGTCAATAGTACCTTTTTCTGTAGGTTTAATGTTCATTTCTACAGTATTTCATTCTTAGGCCGGATATTTACCTAGCCACTGTTCCATAGAAGATTCTGTACCAGACTCGCTTCCACTGTAAGAAAATGCCGGTTTTTCACAAGGTTTGTCTCCGGCTGTAAGCTCTAGAGCACCTTCTGATGTTACAAAAGTTTATATAAAGAAGATATTTCTTGGTTTGAAATGAATAACTAAAAGTTCTCTGATGCCTTATGGTGGGTTTGTATAATGTTATGTATCAAATGATTAATTAGTTATGAAGGATGTAGGGACATAGACATCTTCAGAAGGCGGTAGTGTGGAATTTTAATCAAGGGTTAAGATATCATTGTAGTAAATTTCTGCAGAGCTTAACATTTGGAAAGACCAGGTGAAACAGACATAGTAAGATAATGGAAACAATGTCTTATACATGTTGTTAAGGCAACTTGATTCTGAACAGTTTTAAGCTTAAAATGTAATGTACTATGTTGTATTCATATGTAAAATTGTGTACATTTTGTATTTCGTTTTAACAGCAACCACTGATTTTAAAGAAGATTCCCATGTTGTATAGTGGGTTGTTACAAGACAGTAATGCCCTGGTTCATCACACAGCTCTCGAGTCATTTACCCAGTTTGCTGAGAACACACCGTATGAAACACTGGTACCAGAGTGTCTAGGAGACAATCAAACTCTTCAAAATAAAGTTGTGGCTTTCCTTAGTAAGGTAAAAGTATAATTATACCCCCGAAACGAAGTTTGGGGGGGGTATATAGGAGTCACCCGGTGGTTGGTCGGGCGGGCAGGCAGTCGGTCGGTCAGGCGGTCTGTTGCATTTTCCTTGTCCGGAGCATAACTTGAAAACTACTAGCTGGAATTCAATATAACTTCATACAATGGTCAAGCACATTGAGAGGAAGTGCAGTGCACAAGAACCATAACTCCATCTTGACTCATTACAGAGTTATTGCCCTTTGTTACTTTTCCTTGTCCGGAGCATAACTTGAAAACTACTGGTTGGAATTCAAAACAACTTCATACAATGATCAAGCACAATCAGAGGAAGTGCAGTGCACAAGAACCATAACTCTATCTATAGTAATTACAGAGTTATTGCCCTTTGTTACATTTCCTTGTCCGGAGCATAACTTGAAAACTACTAGTTGGAATTCAGTACAACTTCATACAATGGTCAAGTACATTGAGAGGAAGTGCAGTGTACAAGAACCATAACTCTTTCTTGACTTGTTACAGAGTTATTGCCCTTTGTTACTTTTCCTTGTCCGGAGCATTACTTGAAAACTACTGGTTGGAATTCAACACAACTTCATAAAATGGTCTAGCACATTGAGAGGAAGTGCAGTGCACAAGAACCATAACTCCATCTTGACTCATTACAGAGTTATTGCCCTTTGTTACTTTTCCTTGTCCGGAGCATAACTTGAAAACTACTGGTTGGAATTCAAAACAACTTCATACAATGATCAAGCACAATCAGAGGAAGTGCAGTGCACAAGAACCATAACTCTATCTATAGTAATTACAGAGTTATTGCCCTTTGTTACATTTCCTTGTCCGGAGCATAACTTGAAAACTACTAGTTGGAATTCAGTACAACTTCATACAATGGTCAAGTACATTGAGAGGAAGTGCAGTGTACAAGAACCATAACTCTTTCTTGACTTGTTACAGAGTTATTGCCCTTTGTTACTTTTCCTTGTCCGGAGCATTACTTGAAAACTACTGGTTGGAATTCAACACAACTTCATAAAATGGTCTAGCACAATGAGAGGAAGTGAAGTGTACAAGAACCATAACTCTATCTTGAGTATTTATAGAGTTATTGCCCTTTGTTACTTTTCCTTGTCCAGAGCATAACTTGAAAACTACTAGTTGGAATTCAATACAACTTCATACAATGGTCAAGTACATTGAGAGAAAGTGCAGTGCACAGGAACCATAACTCTTTTTTGACTCATTACAGAGTTATTGCCCTTTGTTACTTTTCCTTGTCGCAGAGCGTAACTTGAAAACTACTGGTTGGAATGCAATACAACTTCATAAAATGGTCCAGCACAATGAGAGGAACTGTAGTGTACAAGAACCATAACTCTATCTTAACAAGTTACAGAGTTATTGCCAAGAACAATATCTCTTTTTTAGTTGTTTTTTTTGCAAGGTATTCTGTAACTACGAACTTCTTCAGTTTATAAAGCAGTCTTTTGGGGGTATTAATCACATTTAGTGGTAGCTCTAGTTTCATTACTAGTCCAGCGATCCATTTACATTTATTGTGAAGTTTTAGCTGAATGTCAGGGCCTCTCTTTCATACTTATAACACATAAAATATTCCAGGACCAGTGAATAGTGCACGGCCTTGATACTTTTGACATGTGTAAACTTGTACATCTAATGTAAAGTTCTGAGCTTAGTATGCCGTGCCTATAAAGTTCATTCAGGTCTTGACATATAAACAACAAGAGCTAGATAGGCTTCATAGAACAGTCTACATTTGAACTTTATATAATAAATGGTGATATTAAAGAAACTTATAAATTCAGATAATAAAGTTTATTTTATGCAAACTATTGTCTCGTCATTCAACTGTACAGACTTTCATTTTCAGTTTCATTTCTATTATCATTAACTGAAACATGTCAGTCTGTAATGTTTGTCTGACTGGAATTTGAAGATAAAACTATTGTCTTCTTACCATTGTTTTCCACATGGTAAGAACTGTTAATTCTGAAAAGAAAAGCACCTGTGAAGTTGTCATCTAGATGATTAATGTCTGCATGTTGTTGATTCTGAGATTTTATTGATTCAGACAGTTGAGGTGAGCCCAGACTTTAATGAACTGACTTACCTTAGACAACAGTATGAGGTAGTCTGTCGGCATCATCAGCAACTACAGGATGTAGTCAGCAACAGAGAGGTGTTAGATGATCAGAATCCGAGAACCAGAAAACAGAAGACAGAGCTAGAGAATGAAGCTAGTGGAGACATGCTAGATGATATTGAAGAGGTATATTTTCTGAATACTATAGGTCGAATCAAATTTTGTTTGGCAAAAATACACATCCCTTGGGTCTGTTTTTAGCTAATTCATTTGAAGAATAGTGTGAGCTATTCCATTCAGTCTGGCAATGGTCTCACATCTTATTCAAGTTCAGCATACAAGGTTCTTTCTCCAAAACAAATGCAGATATTTAAACTGATGCAATTTTACATAGGTGCAGTTAGATCATGATCTGCACTGTTTGCTATTTAGTCAATGAATTAACAACACTCCTTTTGCAGCTGAAATCTGCTACTTTAGTCATATCTTGTTTTCCTTTTCAGCCTTCTTTAAAGAGGAAGAGATGCCAGAATAGTGAGGTAAGTTACACTTCTAGTATTTAACTGTGATTTTATTCTAAATGAACTGCACTTAAAAAGCAACATTTTTACTTTAAATTTATAGTTCAATGTGGCAAGAAAATGACCCTACATAAAAATGATTGCATGGCTGTTACCATTGAACGTTGTCATTCCCACAGCACTTTAACATGAGGGTAATTTAACCCATTTATACCTAGACTTTAACAATGGAATCTCCAGACTTTCAATTTGGAGTAGTTTATTTCTTTAAATGGGGGTGTTTTGCAGAATCTAAAAGCCTGACAACTTAAATTCTGATGAGACAACATCATATTTGCCATCTTCTTTGGAGCGAACTGTTTTATAAAGGTATTTATTTTAACAGACACTATGCACAAATGGGTTAATAAAGCAGGACAAAATTGTTATAACAAATACTTAAGAGATAATTTTCTAGTACGGTTCTCTTACATTATTCACTATTTACCTTACAGGAAGTGAACACCAGTATACAGTCTGTGATTTGTGGACTTGAGCAAAATATTTGTGACTTGGAGCAAGCCAGGCAGTCCGGAACTTTGTCTGCATTATACAGAAATAGATTAAAAACTGCCAGTTCTAAACTAATCAGTTTAATAGAAAAACTAGGATCTTGATTTCTAACATTCCCACTGAAAAATATTCACATCTGATGCTTTCTGTAGTGTTCTGAATGTAAAGAATTTATTCTGTATTTTTACATTGAAATAAAAGTTAGAATATAATTACATTGTCTGTAGTGTGTTGACATAATGTGTTACTTTTAAATATGCTACCCCTAGTGGCTTTGATGACTAAACTTGTCCCCAGACTTCAGTGACACACCAAAGGCATTGATTGATATAGTATTTGACTTGCTGGAGTCTCAAGCAAGTTAGGTGTTTGCTGAAGTGATATTGTTTGTCAATGAACTGGGAAGAGGAAAATAAATCAGTGTTTTGAAAGAATAGTTTTAAAAGAATGTCAAATTTGCCATCTTTGAATACTGAAATTATCAAACAAGATGTTTAACATGATGTTATGCATGGCTATGTTAACCTTTCATTCAATGTAATCTACATATTGCATGAACATTTTTAGCTCACCTGTCACAAAGTGCCAGGTTGAGCTATTAGTATTAGGAACAACTTGAAAAATCTTCTCAAGAACAGGAATGCCCAGAGCTTAGATATTTGGCATGTGACATTTTCTAGTGAACCTCTACCAAGACTGTTCAAATTATGACCCCCAGGTCAAAATATACCCTGCCTGGGGTGTCACTTGATTTTACATAGGGTTATATAGGAAAAACATAAAAAATCTTCTCTGAAACCATAAGGCCTAGAGCTTTAGCATGCAGCTTTGCCTAGTGGTCCTCTACCAAGATTGTTCAAATTATGACCCACAGAGATTATGTTAATACTTAAAATTGGTAGATTAACATAGAAAACCATATATTAAAACAAATGTGACTAAAAATAGAATTGAACTTGTGGCATAGTCCTAGTTTTCTCCCTTGGCATACAGCATTGTCTATATAAGAAAAACCTTTTTTTTTCTTCTCTCAAACCACAAGACCATTGCTTACTGGACTTCTACCAACATTGTTCAGATCATGACCCCTTGGTCAAAATTGACCCTGCCCAGATGGTCACTTTACTTTATATAAGCTTATATAGGGAAAACTTTAAATTCTTCTTCTCTGAAACCACAAGAAGGCATAGAGCTTAGATATCTAGCATTGCCTAGTTGACCTCTACCAAAATTGTTCAAATCATTACCACTTGGTCAAAATTGACCCTGCATGGGGGTCACTTAATTACAAAACTTCATAACTGTTTTTGTCTATAACCACAAGGCCCAGAGCTCAGATATTGAGCATGTAGCATTGCCTTGTGCACCTCTTTCAAGATTGTTCAAATCATGATCCCCGAGTCAAAATTGACCCCGCCTGGGGGTCACTTGATTTTACATAGGATTGTGTAGGCAAAACTTAAAACTATTCTTGTCAAGAACCTAGCCCAGAGCTTAGACATTTGGAAAGTAGCCTTATGTAGTGGATCTCTATGAATATTGTTCAGATCAGGTTCTGCTATTGTTGACTTATGTTGTAGCCAAGGTAGCCAGGTGAGCGATATAGGGCCATCTTGGCCCTCTTGTTTTGTAGATTTCATGTAAAAAATTAACTGTCTCGTATTTTGTTCCAACATTAGCAAAAGGGAAAGATTTTAATTTCCTTCTAAATCACATTCTGGATAATACCTAGGGTAAGATGTAAACTGTTTTTAGCTCACAAAGAGAAAAGAGAGCTTTTGTGACCCGCTGAGATCCCACTGCCATGTAACCATTTGATCTACTCCTGGACCTACATGCAATGAAATTAAAATGAAGACAATATTGTTTCTATTCTCCACTACACCTTGTAACCTTTACTCTTTTGACCCTACAATTTACAGGGCTCATTTACTGATCACATGCAGTAACCTATCTGTAGTTACACCCCCGAAACGAAGTTTGGGGGTGTATATAGGAGTCACCCGGTGGTCGGGCGGTCGGTCAGTCAGGCGCTCCGTTGCATTTTCCTTGTCCGGAGCATAACTTGAAAACTACTAGTTGGAATTCAATACAACTTCATACAATGGTCAAGCACATTGAGAGGAAGTGCAGTGCACAAGAACTATAACTCCATCTTGACTCATTACAGAGTTATTGCCCTTTGTTACTTTTCCTTGTCCGGAGCATAACTTGAAAACTACTTGTGGGAATTCAATACAACTTCATACAATGTTCAAGCACAAAAAGAGGAAGTGCAGTGTACAAGAACCATAACTCTATCTTGAGTAATTACAGAGTTTCCTTGTAGCAGAGCATAACTTTAAAACTAGTGGTCGGAATGCAATACAACTTCATACAATGGTCCAGCACAATGAGAGGAAGTGCAGTGTACAAGAACCATAACTCTATCTTGACTAATTACAGAGTTTTTGCCAAGAACAATATCTCTATTATAGTGGGTTTTTTTGCAAGATATTCTGTTACTACGAACTTCTTCAGTTTATAAAGTAGTCTTTTGGGGGTATTAATCACATTTAGTGATAGCTCTAGTTATGTTTAATCTACTTTCCGATTAATAATTAGAATACCTACACAGAATGTAGTTGATTAGACTTAAGCTTTACTATTAATTTGAATACTGTCGGTGTACTGAGTTACGTAAACAAATATATCAGAATGACAGATAAACATTGTATGATCTCTTCTCTCGGTTAATAGAAACACGATTAGGTTTTGATATTACCAATAAACAAACCAACCACAGGAACTAGACTTGTGTACAGTCAAACCTGTGTTAAAGACCACCCTCAAATAAAGGCCGCCCTGTCCGGGAGAAAACCGTGCAATATTAAACCTGCAAAGACCACTTTAGCTTCTTCTGGTCAGTGTTCTTTGTTCACAGACTTGACTGTAGTCATATCCTGGTACAACTGTATAAGTACAAATAGTACATATGTAAAAACCTATCCGCTCTCTTCTATGTTAATACGGGTGAGAATAATGTAGTATTTTAAGTCTATAATGTGTACATACATGTACAGATATCATATTTCTTCAATAACAATTATGAACTTCTTTTATGGTATTCAAGTGGTGTAAAACAGCCCACACTGGTATAAATACTTCAGTTGTGAATTGAACTGTAATAATTGGTAGTTACCCAAAGTGCATTTTGAGAAAAGGAAGTACGATTTATTTGACTGGCTGGCGGGTTTATATGGAGATAAACATTTTGTGTTTCATTTCAAGTGTAGTCAAGCATATTGTCTCTTTATGTGGAAATTCTAGATCAAAACTGGTGAATGAGATGAGATCATGTTATTACAGAATTTTAATCTTTTACTTTTTACAGAATATTTGAAGAATAAGGAGTACATGACAATCTAAATTTGAAACAAAAGTAGGAATAACCTTGTAGAGATAGATCTATCAGGACAAAATGGCGTATGGAGGAAATGTGAATACAGACATACTGTCTGATGAGACATTTGATTTATTGTGTAGGGTTTGTAAACGCGAAGGTAAAAATCAAGAAGCTGAAAAATACTGCTTAGGCTGTCAAGATTATTACTGCTTGAAATGTGTCAAAGTTCACGAGCACATTCCCACACTGTCTGGGCACAAGATCCTTGATAAAAGTCAGTTTCCATCTGGGTCCATGAAAAAGCAGCCTTCAGTTAAGCCGGGGTCCAGCAATTCGCAGACAATGATACCAACAGAAAGATGTGACAAACACAGTCATCACTATATAGACATGTACTGTCAAAGCCATGACAATGTTGGGTGTGGCACTTGTATGGCAGTTGATCACAGGTATTTTACTTGTTTTAGTTTCAAATATTCCTTGAAAATTTTCAACAAATTTGCATTTTTATAATCTGATTGAAGAAATCTTGTCAATTCATGTGACAGCTGCAACAGTTAGGGATGAGTGATACAGCTTTACCTTTTTAGCTCACCTGAGCACAGAGTGCATCATCCCTCATCCACAATATCTCCTTAAACACTGGGTCAATTTCAACAACACAAAAAAAAACAAGATAGTTCCTTTGATGGTCCTCTACCAAAATTGCTCAAACGGTTCCACTTGGTTGCACATAATGGCTGCCAGAGCTAAAAATAGAATATTTTTAAACCACATCTCTTCCTATTTCAACCAATCTTCACAGGACTGTTATTTGGATGGTCCTCTACCAATATTGCCAAAACGGTTCCACTCCACTACACAAAATGGCTGCCAGAGCTTAAAATAGAAAAAAAAACTGGACGACGTCTCTTCCTTAACCACTGGCCAGTTTCAACCAAACTTCACTGGATTGATCCTTGGATGATCCTCTTCCTTAACCACCAGCCTGAGGCTATTGAACGACGTCTCTAACCAAACTTCACTGGATTGTTGCAAGGATGGTCCTCTACCAAAATTGGTTAACATTTTTGCTTGGCTGCACAATATTTACGCCAAACCTAAAAATAGAAAAACCATAATGGCCCAATTTCAACCAAACTTCACAAGATTGTTGCTAGGATGGTCCTCTACCAAAATTGGTTAACTTTTTTGCTTGGCTGCACAATATTTATGCCAAACCTAAAAGTAGAAAAACCATAATGGCCCAATTTCAACCAAACTTCACAAGATTGTTGCTAGGACGGTCCTCTACCAAAATTGGTTAACTTTTTTGCTTGGCTGCACAATATTTACGCCAAACCTAAAAATAGAAAAACCTTTAAACAACATCTTAACCACTGGGCCAATTTCAACCAAACTTTTACAAGATTGTTCTTTGAACAGTCTGTTAAAATTGCTCATAGAGCTCTGCTGCAATGCACAATTATCATCTTTATTATCAGGAATTGTGCAGATCTGATCATGTATTACAGATGGTCTCTGTTCATTCAGGTGAGCGATATAGGGCCATTATGGCCCTTTTGTTTTGGTGAGTTATTATTTTGATCATTGTTCAGTCAAGATTTATAGATCAATCATGTTAATATTAATGGCATTTTTAGGATATTGTGATGTCATTTCTAAATCCCGATATCGATTTAAAGTATAAAAGATATGTTTATTATATGTAATATTGGAAATAAGACTAGTGATTTATCTTGCTTTAATGGGTCATCCTAGGTCGTAAAATCAAGGGCAATACTTTTCATTTGTTTAATGGCACTATACAACAGTATAATTATTATTATCAAAATTATTATCATGCTATTTATTTTTATGACAAATTCTAAGCATCAACTGTCTATGTTCTATTTGTAAAAAATTATGTATATGATCTTTATTTGAATTAAATTAATTTGAAAAGAAACAAATAGTTACATGATTTATTTACTAAATACCTACTTTAATTGAAATAGCTTTAAAGTCCTAAGATAAGCATGTACATTTTACCTATATAAATAGTTACCTGTATTACATTACCCCTAGCATTAAGTAGCCACTATTTTTACACCTTTAACAACCAGTTTTGAAGTAATACACTGTATTATAAATACAGTATAAATCACTTGCTACCAGATTTTCTAGTGAGTAACTGAACAGTTTATTTCTCATTTATTTGTCAGGTTATGCACGGATACCGTCTATATACCCGAGTTTCTCCAGAACAACACAACCCCTTCAGCTCCCAGAGACATTCAACAGAAGCTTGAATCAGCCTCCAAAACCCTGAAAGTTCACCATGACAACCTTCAACGTGAGAAACAACGACTCTTGAAGAAGAAAACTGAGTCATTAGAGGTTATCCGGAAGTTCAGGAAGGAAATAAATGACCAACTTGATGAACTAGAGAAGAATACTGTTGCTGACATAGAGGACAAGTACAAAAGTCTGATGAACAAGATAGAAGAAGTAATGAAGCAGTTAGATACAACCAAAGCCAACGTTACATCCGCCCGAGATAAGATAGCATCCGCTGGCAGCAACGTGTCACAGAATTTCGTGAATGCCAAAAGAGGAAAAAATATTGCTAGCTATGCTGCTAAATGCTTGGAGGAAAATAAAGCACTTATACACCCAGATGACATAGACTTCATACTTGATCCAAGAATACCTGCATTACTAGAAGAAATCAACACACTGGGAAGGACAGTACAGAAAAGTACAGGGACCACTGAAGTCACTGGTTATACCCAGCAACCTGCAAAAAGCAATCGGAAATATTCTGCTGCTGGCAATGTTCAACAGAAAGAGGCTTTACTTCAGGTTAAAGGAAGCAAGAAATATTCTGTTAAAGTTCAATCAGATACATGTGACTGTCATATTGTCAGTGCCTGTAGCCTGGAGGATGGAACAATAATACTGTCTGATTACTATAACAACAAGCTGAAACGTTTAGACAGCTCCTCATACACCGTCACAGATCACTGTGATCTGTCTGGAAAACCATGGCAAGTTTGTCCCATCAATACACACCAAGTTGCTGTATGTCTGTCAGACAAGAAAGAAGTGAACTTCATTGAAGTAAGGAACATTATGACAATTACAAACAAGATAACAACTGACTTTGAATGCTATGGCCTAGCATATTCTGGTGGTAATTTATATATTTCAGACAGTGATACATCAGTTTATATATACAGTGTACAAGGAATACAGTTGAAGCAGTTTAGCAAGGACAAGTCAGGACAGAAAATGTTCACTGACTTTCAAAGTCTGGCTGTCAATGAGGATGGTTCCAGAATTTATGTAACTGACCTCAATAATGGACTGATTATACTGGACAGTAATGGTCAAGTTGTTCAGAAATTCAGTAGTTCACAGTTACTTAATGCATGTAGTAGTTATCTTACTGGTAGAGGAAGTCTGCTTGTTTGTGGAAATTTCTCCCAGAAAGTGTTACAGTTTGGACTGAATGGTGAGCTGATAGGTGAGGTGGTAAAATCTGCTGGTAACCCTAGGGCAATCTGCTGTAACCAACAAATGTCAAAGATGATTATAGGCCGTGACAATGAAATACAATGTACAAGTATATGATCTGGTATAATACAGAACCTATAGGTGGATATTTGCTGTGGAAGATGTGTATTTTATTTTACTCAACGCACATGTTTTTTTATATCTTTAGTATTCTATGTAATTTATGAAAATATATAAGTGTATATAGTCTGCATATTATTAGACAATGTGCTACAATTGTGTGAACTAATTACTGTTAAATAAAAACAATGTGAGCTAGTACATCAACATCCTAACATGAAGTTACCTTCAATATTCAAAGTACTGTACTATGCTTGGTTTATGTGTTACAAAATGATTATTGTCTGAATGTAAAGTTTAAGTGAGAGTGGAAATAAAAACACTTTTACATTTACATTGTAATCTGTATGTATCATGTTTCTATTTCAATAGATACTTTGCAAAAACATTATTACATGTACTCTGAAAGTCATGAACTTTTTTATCAGTATTTTAATAAATGCAGAGAGACTGAAATTATAACAGTATTTTTTGTATTGTAAGAAGAATGTTTAACTGTTTTCACACCTAAATAAATGTATGACTTTCTTTCCCATTGCAAGTTTTAGCTTATGAAATTTGGGCTGTATATTTAGAAACTGAATTATGGTAGATCTAGAAAATAAAAGATTTAAAAAAGTATTTGTTAGACCAGAAGCTCCTTTAAACTTGATATACCTAGCGTGCGAAGCTAGGGGTTGTAGTCACCCCTAAAACCCTTATAGTCCCTGGCTGTCTTGGCATAATTCCCGCAACAGGCCACAGGCATTAACTTCAGTTGTACTTTGCAAGTTCTTGGTGTGAACAAGCTAGAGATCTGATCAAATTGCACCACTGGTTGAAAATGCATACAGGTAAACTGGAATAGCAGCATAATAAAACATGTAAACAAAACTTTAACATTTAATAAAGATTTGTCACTGAGAAAGTCCAACCCCTTTCAAGTTTGCATGGGAAACCCACTCTTAAAATTTTCTCTGCCAAATGAATCTGCACCAACCAATCTTTTTGAAATTCGTGTAATGAAAGTATCTACTAAATGTCTTCATAAATTATACAAGACATGATCACCTTAGTGCATTGATAGCTAAAAAGTAAGTTTACACAAGTGTAGCAGATACTTGAAAAGTTGATAAATAAAAAATAAAGATGTGTAAATCTGCAAAATTTTCATTGACTACTAGCCATATTTTTTAGATTGAAGGAAAGCCAACCACACCTATCAGTAGACAAGAGGGCCAAGATGGCCCTATATCGCTCACCTGCAACTTATGACAATATGTGACCAAACTTCAACCGTAAACTATATATCATTAACACAAACATTCTGTTTGGCTTTGACAAGACAAACCTTTTGACCAATTTACATGATGATTGGGTTGTAAATGTCACCTGTACGGCATACACAAGGTTTTCAACCGGGTGACCTAGTTTTTTACCCTAGATGACCCATATTCAAGCTTTACCTAGATTTTATCAAGGCAGTCATACTGACCAAGTTTTATGAAGGTCCAATGAAAAATGCAACCTCTAGCATACACAAGGTTTTTCTATGATTTGACCTCCTGACCTAGTTTTTGACTCTAGATGACCAATGTTCCAACTCGACCTAGATTATAATAAAGGCAATCATACTGACCAAGTTTCATGAAGATAGAATGAAAAATGCTTTCTCTATAGCATACACAAGGCTTTTCTATGATTTGATCGGGTGACATATATTTTGACCCTACATGACCCATGTTCGAACTCAACCTAGATTTTATCAAGGCAATCATATTGACCAAGTTTCATGAAGATCCAATGAAAAATGCAACCTCTATTGCAAACACAAAGTTTTTCTATGATTTGTCCCCATGACCTAGTTTTTGACCCCAGATGACCCATGTTCGAACTTGACCTAGATTTATCAAGGCAGTCATACTGACCAAGTTTCATGAAGATCCAGTGAAAAATACAGCCTATTTTGCATACACAAGGTAAAGTGTGAACAGACAGACGACGGACACCAGGCGATCACTATAGCTCACCTTTGAGCACTTTGTGCTCATGTGAGCTAAAAAGTTATTTCTATCTAGAATTTTCACTCTCACTATGCACACACTACTTACCCTGTCAGTGTCTAATTAGTATAAGAACTCTATTACATCATTATGGTGGCATATTTCTGTATAACATAAACAAGAAAGTATTGCACTTAATTCCAAAATTATCTTGAAAAAAAAACAGAATTTATCATGATTTTTTTTTCACAAAAAGGTTTTAATATTTTGCTGGGTATTAATTTCATTTAAATGGGAAAAATCATGAAAGTGCCCTCCACTGTACATGATAATAAATGAACAACTGAGATATTATAATTAAATTTTGTTTCAGACAACGATAAATAGAACATTATAATCAGAATTGTTCTCACTTTTAGGTGTTCCTCGGACAGAAATAAAACAAATTAATTTTCATGCGAAAAACAAAGTTTAAATCAGGGAAACATTTTTACTTTTCACGGAAGATTTTTACTTTTCACCAAAAATTCTGCTTTTCAGGAAACATTTTTACTTTTCACGAAAACTTTTATTTAGTATCTGTATGCCAAAATTGGCACAGTAGAAATGTTTAACCATGCATGCAACAATATTATATCGAAATCAAAATAGCCATTAACTGAAATATTTCGATATTAATATGACATAGTTTTCATGATAATTATCTGGCTAAGCGTATGCAGAATTATGCCACCATACATCACACATGATTAGACCCATCACTTAATGATCGAAAGAGCCAGAATTTCTTATGTAACTGGAACCAAATAATGGCATAGTGGATTAAGACAAGTCTTGCAAAATTGCTTGGTGCGAACACACATTATCTCATGCACCAGACCACGACGTGACCGCAGGCAGTTTGTTTAAGTGAGTGTTGGAATCAGTTCTTTAAGAAGGGAGTCTAATTGCTTTTGGTTGTTGAGCTACCTGCGTTTATGTATCTGTTTTTTTAATTCCAATTAATTTAAAACATGAACTACCCGAGGGCAAACAAGGTTGTGTCATATTTTTGTTTTGGTAAATAAAAGCTACAAGTACTATACACGCCTGTTTGAACAAATTGCAGTTCTCTAGCCAATTACCTATTTTTGAAGAACATTATCCAATCTCTACTGTCCACATGCGACCAAAGAGAAACAGCTTATCATTATTTTCTACAATGTCCGTTTTACAATAATATTACACTAGAAAGAGTTAAGTAAATATTGTGAAGTTTCCATTAGAACGAAATTTGGCAACACGTAACTCTCGGACGAGACCAACAAAAGCATTTTCTGTGTGATAATCACATAGACAAGAGGGCCAAGATGGCTGTATACCACTCACCTGACTACCATTGGCTATAATACAAGGTCATCAATAGCAGAAAGGGTCAATTTTGACCTGGGGGTTCTGATTTTAAACAATCATCATAGTTATCCACTACAAAATGCTATATTCCAAATATCTAAGCTCAGCTGGGCCAAGTGGTTCTAGACAATTAAAAGAGATTTTAGAAGTTTTCCCAATATAAGCCCAAGTTAAATCAAGTGACAACCCAGGCAGGGTCACTTTAGACCTGTGGGTCATGATTTGAACAATCTTGATAGAGTCAACTAAGCAATGATACATGCGAAATATCTAAGCTCTAGGCCTTGTTGTTTCTGAGAAGAAAATTTTTAAAGTGCTTCCTATAAGGCTTTGTTAAAACAAGTGACCCCTAAGTGGGGTCAATTTTAACCGAGGGTCATAATTTAAACAATCTTGATAGAGGTCCACTAGACAATGCTACATGTTAAATATCTAAGCTATAGGCCTTGTAATTTCAGAGAAGTTTTTTAAAGTTTTTCATATTTGTTGCCATAGCAACCAGAGTTCTGCATGGCATGGAATTCTTTAAACAACTGATAGAACTTCATGCAAGGAACATCCCTGCAAAATTTCATCAACATTGGCCCAGTGGTTTCAGAGGAGATGTTGTTTGAAGGAAATGGTGGACGAGACATTATGCCAATAAACATGTTCAGCAAATTTGGTGAAGATCTGATGAAAACTGTTTGACTTTGAGAGTGGACAAAGTGTAGACGCTGACCACCAACTCGCCCTTCGGGCATATAAAAATGATGACACAATTCTTTTGACCACTCAAATAAAATGATTTATTTACTCCACAAACTGGATTTTGCATTTGCAGAATTAGATAGATATATACAAAATAATGTAGAATGAAACCTAAGAATTTAAAGAACAACAAAAGAGCATAAGTAAAATGTTTTAATTTCATTAGGATCACTTAGATCCATATGGTATCAATTCAGTTATAAATACATCAAGTAATAAATACAAAACTATGGTAACTACATTCTATACTAAATTCATGTTACTGAATAAATTCATCATAAAAACGTGTGGCATGAGTTCAAATGATAGTGACTCCATATCATATACTTCTGGACATATGACTGGCATACAGACGGAGACAGGAACACGGACAAGTCTCTACTCCATCTTCCTATTCTGGTTAGGACATGAAAAGTTATTGTCAAGTTAACTTCCTATTTACCCGAATATTTCAGGTGCATCAGTTGGTCAATTGACGTGGCCAGTATAGTTGAAAGTTGTTTAGGTGTTGCAATAATGGAAAACTGAGTGAAAGTTTCCCACAGGTGAAACCAAAGGATTTATAGCTACTGACTGACTGGAACCTTTCCACTGACATAAACTGGTGCATACTGCTGCTAAGACTGGCATCAGTCGTTACAGTCTTTTCAAACAACTATTCTGTCTTCTTCTAACATTTCACAACATCGCCTTCCTCTGGCTGTTGAGATGAGTTTGCAAGATAATTTTTCTTGATATAGTTTTGCTTTAGACAGAATTTGTAGGATTTGTCAATACAAAAAAGTGCTGTCAAACTCTACAGACTTTACAATACAAGTGTAACTGTTGCTCTGTGGGGCAAGTCTGCTGCGGGGGGGCGGGGCTGCTGCTCTGTGGGGCAAACATTTCACAGTACAGTATTGGAACTTCAGGGTACGACTTTAGTTTGTCACACCTTTTTCCTCAGAGCAGTATCATAGAAATAAAGGGCGGCGGGGCAAGTGATTTTATGGAGCTAAAATATTTTAACGCGGCTTAAAGCGACTGCACTCCAATGGACAAGTTACGTAAAAAAGAAAATTTTCAATTTCAAGAAAACAATTGTCATTACTGTATCAGGGGCATGTATTATGATAAGTGACAAGTTTTCTAACAAAAGAAACAATTAAAATGTGTTGTTTTGCTTACTTTTGTTGTAGATATATCACCCGTGACTAACGGGGGGCTCTGGCCTTTATCAATATTTTTAACTCGCATCAAATCAGCTGACTGAGTGTAGTAGGTTAGCCGCTGTAATCTTTTGTAAGCGCAAAAGATCCGAGTTCAAAACCTGGTTCGGAAATATTTTTTTCTACCTTTATTTTTAGCTCTTACACAAAGAAAATAATCTTGATGCTGACAAATTGAATATATATTGATTTTACCAAAAAAATAAAATTTACTAAGAATTTGGAGTGCAGTCGCTTTAAATCATATTTATGCCGGAGCTTAAATATTTATGCCGCGGCTAAAATCATATTTATGCTGGAGCTAAAATATTTTTACCGCGGGTATTAAAATACATTATGGATGTTAATAATGTGGGGCTTGTGATTATAATGCTTCATGTCATGTATGTTAAGTCAAAATGCATACAAATCCTGTCTCTTGGGTCCAACTTGTTTGGATCTACTGATTTCCTATGAAAGCAGGTAAAAAGAAGTGTACTATCGGCACAGATTGTGCAATGAATTGTAACATACGTCCATTTAAATAACTGTTTTCTCTCAGCAAAATCATTAAGTCTGTTTGTCAGTGTAACATCTTGTAAAGATTCATTAGGCACATTAAGCAGATAGTTAGACCATATTTAGCTCACTTTGTTGAAGGTGGGTTTCTGATGCTGAAGCATGTATGTAAGTGATTTAGTCAGCCGCTGAGAACACTGCTTGGCTACCTGCAACAGTTCTGCTTCACACGCCCTTGAATTTCCAGGGTATTTTGTCTGGTACATGGTCTTCTAAATGTTTATCCTTCTTGCTCCTACAAGAAAATATAATCTGGTAGATCAATAGAGAGCTGATTGCATGCCTTAAATTCAATGACTGTTTTCAAGTGCAATGATGTTATGTTGCTACTGGTCCAGTAAAATACAATTTCTGACCCAGTCCGAACACTAACCAAACAGAAATATGCATGTACAAGACTTTGTTACCTTATGTTGATAAGAACCTCAGATTCATCATAAAATAGTATGACCCACTTAGGACGAAATGAGGCTAATAAAAGTTACAAACCTGGCAGTGTTCACTGAGAATTCTGTTATATTACCCCAAGAGCTTTGGTTATGTCAACAGCTGTGTAACAAGTTTGTATTTTATGCTTGGGAGCATGGTATTTTTATTTACCTGCCACTTGTGTTAATCTTTAGCGCAAGATTATTTTTAAATTATGCTCTAGAAACCTAGTATTATCTTTTATCATAAGGTTTGGCTCAAACTTTAACCTTGACCTTCAAACTCTTCCCGTAATTATTTGTGTAAAATATTTTAATAGTCCTCCAGCGTTAACAAAGTTATGCCCAGGTCAAGAAATACTGTTGTACATGAATAACCAAATGTTACAGAATCAGACACACAGTCATGTGTGAACAAGCAACCATGGCGTTATGTTACAGATTGCATGTGAGTTCTTAAGTTACAGACCAGACACTGTGATGCCAGTCCACTTTGGAGAAAGCCAACTGGGTGTTGTAAGCCTAGAAACATACAACTTGTGGGGTTTGTATCATAGTCCTCCGACGCGTAAGTAATAATATGAATGGACTGACACACTGATTGACAGAACTGTACAAGTGTTCTGTCAATGACCAATAGGGGACTCATCAAATAGTCATTTGAAAGACATGTTCAGAACAGCTGCGATTGCACGTATTATGACCTTGATCTTGAATTACATTTATTGTTATCTGCATGTTATTTTTGTGGATATAAATACACAACTGCTGATGGTCTGTTTACATTTTAATAGTAAAACCACATTAATATACACAGGTAAAAAGGCAACCTCATACTTTCACTTGACAAAGTGTATTGTTAATTGAGGCATTTCAAATTACTACCAATATTATAAGAAAGGCCAAAGTAAACATTTTAAAGATTGCCTCCCTTTTTTGTTCATAATCACTTCAATTATTTCATTTGACACACAAATCATACAAGATACATGTATGTTCAAACAACAATTTAGATTCTATACAATCATGTATGAAATAATAAAACATTTGCAAATTCTATACATGTATATAAATCAGTTCTGACATAAATCTACTTCTTACCACATCCATCAAAAGTGTGTTTCCTCAGTAACATTGAATAAACTTATACATGTATTGGCTGACTAATTTTTACACATGTGTTCGGGATTCTATATCTCACAGGACATTGTAGCCTGAAGTAAGAAGTGTAAACAGTCCCGTCAGTGTGAAGAGGTTTCGGAGGATAGTGCAAGATACAGAAAGTGTCCCAATTCAAGAGACACACCTGGTTCTTTTAACATGCCAGGTGTAAAGCACCCATACATGGGACCTCGGTTTAAGTTTCATCCGAAAGACTGTTAATAATTTTAGTTGGTCAGCCCCGGGAATCGAACCCACTACCGCTACTATGAAATTTGAGTGTTTTCATTATTATCTATTTTGCAATTAATAAAGCTGTGAACAGTCAAAAATAGTACAAACCACACAGAACATGCACATACATCTGTTACACAACTTTGTTGAAAATGTAATAACACACAGCATAAAAATTTATGTAAAACTGATTATGTACTTACTAAAATGCATATACATGATATTTCATATAATTACATGCAGCATTAATTAACTCTCATACAGTTTACTCTTAGAATTGAATATTTACACAAAAATCTTTGGTTTCATTAAACATTTTTAATATAGCGTAAATTAAATCTAATTTGGTAATATACACACAGGTACAGGGTGATTCACAATATATGTATATTACTTTGATTTTTCCTAACATTGCAAAATTTTGATCGATTTGATAAATTGATACCGTTAAGTCTGGAGATATGCAAGTTTTAAATACATTCAAAGGTACATGAAAACGTTGACATCATTTTGACATTGTGATGTCATTTCAATCACATTGTTAATTCAGTAATGTGACATACAAGCAGAAGGCTGCAGAATTAGTTGAAGTTTATTTTGAAAGATAAAGTGTTAAACCAAATCACTACAAGGCAAGTGCACATTATTATCAAATATTCTCCTTAAAGTAGTTAATTGTAAATCAACGTGCAAATGTCTTATGAGTGCTTAGCTTTTTTAACTAAACAAGGTACGAGGGGTGATTTTTGCATGACATTGCTCCAGAGCACACCTCTGACATAGTAACATTAAAACATTTTTTGAAGTCGGGAGAAAGTTACTGTGTGACCACATTCTCTTTATTCCCAAGATCTGGCAGGCTGGCACCATGCGATTTCTGTCTCATTCCAAAACTGAAAAGCTTTCAGTCTGGTCATAGATAGTGGTCGCGACAGGGATCCCGGTTCAGCCGCTCAGCAGTACCTTTGTAGTTTACCTAAATCAGCCTACCGTGTTGCTGTACAGAAATGGATCCACCGACTAAAATTGTGCATTTCTAGCCATGGGGAGTAACTTGATGGCATGAAATGCAGAAATGTGTGTTTCAATCAGTTTTCACAAAAGCAATACATTTCGAACACCCCTCGTATTGTATTCTAAAACTAAAAATTACAAAAATTGAAAGACAAAGTAAGGAAAACAGAGAAGAAAGATTTTGTAAAGAAAGAAACACCTGCTCCAGTGAAAAAAAAAGTAAGAGTAAACAAACTTCAAGCAGATAATTGTAGCAGATAGTAGAAAAATAATGTACTACTTAAAATACTCAAAACTCAGCGGATTAAACACCATATTAGACAATTAAATATTTCAAACATAACAGTACAACATATAAAACATGTTAAGGTTATAACTTATAAAAACCAGTTTTTGTGTTATCATATACAAAGTTCTGGTAATCAAGTTTACTGAAATGTGTTGGTTTTAAATTCACTTTTCCTATTTTGATTTTTACAATCTGATTTTGACTTTTGTTATTTGCTATGCATCAGTAAAAAGAAACTTTCTTTGACATTTACAGGGATGTAAAATACTTCTTAAAAAAAAACACAATTTATATTATGACTTACATTAATTTTGTTACAGGAGTTATTAGCTTGGTTTTCAAAATTAGACATTTTGTAAATAAACTTAAGAACCTACCGATCTGAAGCAAACATACATACATGTGTATTACCAATACTGATTACTGGATAAAGGAAATAATGTACATGTAGTATCATAATATCTTAATACATTTCTTCTTGGATATACTTTCATTATTTTATCATCTGTATTTTAAAATAACTTTTTAAGTCAAAAAGTTACTTACAGTGAAAAACTGTATGTCCAAGGGCAAACAAGTTGAGTCCAGTAAGGATCTGACATTGACTTGAGTTACTGACCTGTCTTAGTGACATGCTGTCCTTTCATTGAGAACAGTCGCATAGAATCATTTCAAAATCATTCTATACATGTGGAAGTTACAGTCTATATAAGGTGTAAAATGGGCCTATTTTTGGTGTCAAGATTCAAGTGTGACTTTGAGCAACAAACCTTAATCTAGCATCCATCATGCCATCTAAATGTGGGGAATATTTGTGCCAAATTATTTTAAAATCCTTTCATATATTAAGAGGCTTATAGCCCAGAAATGATATCTGGACTGATGTTTGCCCATATATATATAAAACTACCATTGTAACAACTTCATCAATCTCACCGCAGACAGGCTAGGAATAAACTCATTACTAAATTTAACATTGATGCACATATAACAAAATTAAAAAATTACTTCTTGGTATAAATTAAGAACTATTTAAAAATATTCATATATCAATAAACTGAATTCATCCGCAATAAATATAGCTAGAAACATCTTAACTGAATACAGCTGCAATTGTTTGTTACAAAAATGATCATTTTATGGAAATATTGCCTTACAAAGGAGACCCCTACCAGAAAGTTCATGTTTGTGATGCACATTGTTATACAGGTCAAAAATTTCAAAATTGCTCACTCATTTATTTGATTTGCTAATGATTTTACAACTGTTTTAAATACAAAAGGTGAATTCAACCAGAATTTACGCGTAAAACTTATTTCACATCATACAAAGTATATCGCTAATGTTACAGGTTTCTATATGAGCCAAATATAACGTCATTTTAAATGTCAGTTTTTGAAATAAGGTAATTCATCCAACAATATAACACGACATTTATATTTGTAAATTGTTCAAAGTTCATTAGAATGATCACTTCAATATTGCAGTTTTTGAAATGAGAACCAACAGACATGAAAGATTATGCACTTCAAAATTTAAAGTAAAGAGCAAAGTACACTGCAAACTGATAAATGCGCTGATGTTATATACAATGTAATTCTCTTAAGCTGTATTTACACTTTGTTAAAGAACTGACAAAACCTGACCTCCTTCAGACCTATACATGCACATATAATATGAAGTACAATGTATATTGGTTTAAAAAAAACACTAAAATTTGAGCTGATTTTGCTCCCATTTTTTAAATTCTTCTTTTCCATCTCAGTTATTCATAATCACCTGTAACCCAATTTTTGCAAATTACTGCCTCAGCAGTCGGACATAATTATATTTTTTGGTTAGCCAAACCAAAAAAGTATGTGTTTCCAGTTTCTTTGCCAAAACATTTAAGGTTGATTGGCAGGTGGGATTTTTTTGTGCCTTTTTTTGCTGTGAAGCACTTGAAAATTGTTCTTTTTGATCATTTTCTCATTAAAAAGTTTGAGGTGGACAGTAAAACCTTAAGGTCATTTGTGAGACTGGAAACACACATTTTTTTTGCATTTCACTTGGGAGACTGACTTGAAATTTACTTGCTTTGCATGCAGAAGAGGCACCTGTTCACCAAACCCTCTGAATATTTTTCCTTTCACTAATTTGTCACTGCTTTAAAAATAGATGAACTTTGAAGTCCAGCTACTGTGAGGCAAGTTTGGCACAATGTGATACATTCTATGTAAAATCTAAACTTCCCATGGAATATGTTATCTTCTGAATATCCTTAAAAAATATTAGAAGAAATTAGTGTATGAGTCAATATGCCATATACAGCAGTAACTAAAGGAAAACAGCGTGTGTAACAATAATTAGCACACATCACCAAGGCTACTAACACTGCAAACTGTTATTTCACTACAATAACCAGCACACCAGCACTATATGAGGTGACGTCACCTACTTTCCAATCAGTCTCCGTTTCTCAGATCTGTGAGTAAATGCTCCGTCGTCTTCGTCCATCATCTCTAGAAGCTGTGACAGGTCACTCGAGTCTATCGGAGCTATAGATATATCTCGTACAGCACGGAACTGTCCACAGTTGTTTAAATGCTCATTCTCTAGACGGAAAAAGTTCCAGACAAAACGCCTGAAATAATCAAGAGAAATTTATAAAACATTTAAGCTGTTGAATGTATGCATAATCATTAAGAGTCATTACCAAACTTTCTAGCAAGTTTTAGGATATGAAGGCCCATTCATTTTTTAGCTAATTATCGGAAAACTGTTTCACTGTAAAATGACCTACTGTCTACTGACCTCAAAATCAAAAGAGCAGCAGAGATAAAAGTTATCTTGTGTATAAGTATGTTTACTAGTTTGAAGAATAACTTATACAGCAACTGTTTTATGTTGAGTTCAACATTTAACATGGTTGTACAACCACAATCACTGTCGATTGTATATTTGAACTCTGTTAAGTGCAATAACTGACTCAATCAGACAACATACAACCAATTCAAAAGGACAACACATACTTAATGAATATGTAAACTCAACATAGAGCACTGAGAAACATAGGTTGGACAGGTTGAATCTGAGGTGACTGCCTTTGAATGGTCAGTTACACCAAACATTGGTAAATGGGGGCTCAAACTGGTTTGTAGCATGCCAAGTAAGCTCACACTTCCATGGACTAAACGTAACATTGTATAAATAATATATAATTAGTTCTAACATTTATATATAATCAAAACAATGCCTACATACAGCACTGTATAGCTTAGGCACGATTACACAGGCAAATGTGCCACAACATCTTAAACATATGATTAGTATTTGTTGTTCATGTGTTTTGGCTAAAACAGTTTCATAACATATGTTTAACATATCTTTAATGACATAATTTATCATTATGTTTGTATCTAAGCAAGTAAGGGAAAACATCATCCCCTGAAGTAAGACAATACTTTATGGATCAAAGAGGAAAGAGTATTTTGTTATACAAAACAGTTGATTAAAATTGCTATAGTTATCTTGCACAATCATGTTGTTAGGTTATTGTATTGTATTCATTCTAAAGATCTGAGGATCTGAAGTAAGACACACAGGTGTTGTTCAGACACTTCAATAAATTTGGAACATGCCCAATCAAAACGAAGAAGCTGTGATACGTTGACTCTGTATGATATGGCCCCCAGGAACATCAACATCAAAGTGTGGATCACTGACTATTAAAATTTAATCTGTCATTTCATATAATCTAATAATCAATGCTACGTGCCAAATATCTCAGCTCTAGGCCCTGTGGTTTCATAGAAGAAGATTTTTAAAGTTTTTCCTGTATAAGCCTATGCAAAACTGAGTGACCCCCAAGTGGGGTCAATTTTGACCCTGGGCTCATAATTTGAACAATCTTGGTAGAGGTCCACTAGACAATGCTACATGCTAAATATCTTAGCTCTAGACCTAGTGGTTTCAGAAACGAAGATTTTTAAAGTTTTTCCTATATAGCCTATGTAAAACCAAGTGACCCCCCCCCCCGACAGGGTCAATTTTGATCCGGGGGTCATAATTTAAACCATCTTGGTAGAGGTCCACTAGACAATGCTACATGCCAAATATCTAAGCTCTAGGCTTTGTGGTTTCAGAGAAGAAGATTTTGTTTTTAAAGTTTTGATTTTTAAAGTTTTTCTTATTTTTTGCCATAGCAACCAGAGTTCTGCATGGAATGGAATTTGGTAGAGCTTCATGCAAGGAACATCGATGCCTCTGCATAGTTTCATCAACATTGGCCCAGTGGTTTCAGACGAGATGTTGCTTGAATCAAAATATATAAACAGACGACAGACAAACATCCATTAGAAAAGCTCACCCAAGCTAAAAAGACTATTAGCCTTTAAAGGTGGTCAATCACTTTAAAGCAACATTTTATGACAATTTTTACTTTTTGTATATTCTGTTAGAGATTTATTTAATGAACAAAAACATACAAAGAGTTAAACCCCTATCAGAAATTTATATTTTATTAACTTTTATTAAATTTTGTTATTACTCCCCTTTAATATGAAAGTATTTAAAACGTTGAGTATTTCTTTTTTATTTCAATATAATTTCTACTTTTACATTTGAATTGGATAGATATACAAATATTTTGACATTCTGAACCAAAATGCAAGTTTTAAAACTATGTGTAGCTTCTGAATTCATTTATTTCTAATCTATCTTGGGTGCGCACCAAAGATAGATAAAGGGAGGTAATAATATTTTTTCAAACTTGCATTTCTAATGAATTCCATCTAAATATATGATTATCATACGTTATATATATTACTATATTAATGCAAATATTTCACAAATATAATACAATAGGTCTTATATTTATATCTTTCCTTAGGCAAAGTATATGTGTATCAAATTTTTACTTATGATAAAATAACTCCAATTTTAAAAATACCTCCAGTGAAAATCCTACTTGAATTTAGCGCTAAATGAACATGAATGAGTGTAAATGATCAGATGTTAAAGTTTCAAACAAATCTGTTACATGGCCAAAATCTGAGTATCCACCTTTAACCAACAAACCCATCAGCTTTCAATCTGTTTTAATACATTTTAAATGTTTGTGAAAATTAATAATGCTTAATTTGTATTAGCTCTGCCTGTTTCATATCATGTGTGCAATTGATCTAATACAGAGTGTAATATTGTAAAGTTGAATAATAATTCAAGTTTATTGTGCACAGATATTGGATTTTATTCATTATCAATCATGTATTAATTTCAGGTAAAAAGCCTGCACTGATCAATACTTGCACAAGTGCACACATTTTATCAATATAATATAAATGACTGGTTCATGTAAAAGTTGGATTTATGTATATATATATATATATATAACATTTTTAGAAGTGCAATCCAATATATTTTTATCAGTGTGTAAGTGTTTCTACATTTAGCAAAGGTAACAAATTGTTTTGTTTCTACCAAAAAAAAAAAAAAAAAAAGAATAAATTTTTCCAGAAGTATGCCCTTGATAACATTGATAGTCATGATAGCCCTATAATGTTCAGCTAATATTTGTGCAACTGCCAATGACAAGGTGGGGTCACTTCCTTTGTCTAGCCAAGATTTCTTCTTCATATTATGATTATGTTATGCAAGATGAATCACACAAACCAGATTCTTGTAACGGCAGGAACCGTATATAACGGGACGTGAAACTAGCTTCTAGTCTGAAAAAGCTGTCGTCCAATCAGAACACGATGACGTAAAATGGCGGCCATGACGGATCGCGTGTAGAATAATTGTCATTAAAATCTTTATATTTCAGTTGTTTCAATGTATTTTCGCTATTTTAAGAATTGGGAGAATAAACTGTAAGTATCCTTTTATTGCTTTGTACCTACTTCAACCGTAATCGCTCTATGAATGGTCTTTGAAAAACGTGTGAAAACTAACCTATAAATGGTCGGTAATCGAAACACGAGGGTTAAACTGTTGTGAATGGTAATTTGAGCGATGAATGTTATAGATGAAATTGATTAATTTTTGATTATCTAATGAATTTTTATTCATCTTTTAACTCTGAATTACCAAAAAATGTGCATCATTAGTAGTCTGTTTCACTAGAAATTGATTTAAAAGCTTCTGGTATTTGAGGGTTTTTGAGAAAATAAAGATGGCGTCTTAGGGTTAAACTGTTGTGAATGGTAATTTTAGCGATGGATGTTATAGATGAAATCGCTTAAATTTTTATTATCTATTGGATTTTTATTCATCTTTTAACTCTGAATTAACAAAAATGTGCATCATTTGTAGTCTGTTTCACTAGAAATTGATTTAAACGATTCTGGTATTTGAGGTTATTTTTGGTGTAAATAGAGTAAACAAAGATGGCGTCTTAGAATTTAGTGGCATATTTAAATGTCCGTAAAAGTGTTTACGAGTTTTAAAAAAATAGTTAAAATTAATTTTTATGATAACTTTGATAACCAAAGTTCGAAATGAAAGGCCTCTTTTATTCATATTGAATGTTTCTCTGAACAAAAACTTTGTTAAAATTTCTTGTTTTTTTTATGTCAAGTTTTCTTTTTGTGATGTTATTTCTATCTTTTAAAAAAACTACTTAAATCATGTACTTTGCTTTTCTTTCAGCAGTTGTCATTACTTTTTGATACAATAATGGTTCTGAGGTTAACTGCAAAAAATTCTTCCACTTTATGACTGTGACTACATTGCAAGTATTGCGAAGATACACGTTGATAATCTCATACTCAAACAAGACATTTTCAAAAGTAGTACTACATACATTTCAATTCATGTGTTGTTGATTTACTTACTTTCTTTTATTTTGTTTCAGGTAACTTCCAGTTTTAATTTACAAAAACAACGTGAGACGATAGACAACTCATCACGGGTCGCAAGAAAAAGTCAAAACTGTTCGAAGAAAGAGACCAATATTTTATTTCTGATATAGTGTTTGATTGGAAATAACAACTTTTAACACTCCCATCAAAGTATTAAACCAATCAATGTTAAGTTTTACACATTATGCTAATTATGTCAAGGGTCAAGTGTTTTATTACCATGTTACATAACCTCGTTGATTAGACAATGGTCTTATCACTGCTCTCTGCCCCTCGTGGCGTGCACGTCGCGGAGCAGGCGTGGGGTCTCGACGGAAACTGGGTCAAACACAATAACAGGACTTTGTCCATTTGTACTTCGGTACAGCGACCTAGTAACTGTCGGGGCCTCAGCTAACGGCTGGGGGTGACTCTAACAAGAGCCGTTTGTTGTTTAAACGCACACCACAGAAGAAGACCTCCGAGATGAGATGTCCACCTCTGCACTTCAAGAACCCTGTGTGCCGGTGGCGTCTGCCGGGTGACAGGGGACCACCACTCCAACAGCGGGATGATGACAGGCGGTTCTACCACGACACCAGAAGACCTCCTTACAGTGTTTGTGCTGGGGAGGCAACCTTTCTTGCCACTTCGGACAGGGTCACTCACATCTAGGTCGGAATTGGCCGCGTGAGTGACCTACTTTTTGGGACTCTAAATTTCTCTTTAGCCAGTGGAACTGGGGACGATTGAGCGACTGACAGCATGTGCTCTGGGAAGCCTGAGGGCAGGGGCTGGTACCCCTATTCTCAATGATTAGGCTACAGAGTCGCATCATGTGTGGGGCAGCTTGGATACTTGAGTTCGCATCATGCAGCAGGAAACCTGGAATGGGTGGTGTGCTTACTGACAAGATTGAGTTTGAAGCTTGTTGGTAGGCCCGCTCAGGAAAGGGAACTCTGGAGTGAGTGGTGACCTACTGACCTATTTTTGTGTGCGCCCCTCACACTGGTGGAGCTAAGACACGCCTAGTTGTGTGTCTTGGCCGCCTGGGTGAACCTTGACCGGAACTCACCCCAGTCTCTCGGCAGTGATCGTAACGGGTTCTCAGCATGTGGGAGACATGCATGCTTCGTCTCTTGAGATACTCGTTATGGTCACTGTTAGACAGCGAACTTCTGTCGTGAGAAGACTACCAGAGAACCTGCTGTGGGATGGGGCCTCTTGAGGATGAGCTTCAGCTCTGGGCTGATGGACACAGGCGACTAGTTTTGGCTGTGACCACTGGTTCAGACTGAGTACTGACTGTCTCTCAGCAGTGCCGGATGAGGGTTCACCGACCCGATTTGGCACTGTGCTGACGCATCTGAAATGGCACCCGGTGCCTTAAGCACCCGTAGTGGGGCGTTCAAGCGGTTAAGCAGAGAGATACCAGTAGGCCTTGTATGTGATGCGGCCGTGGCCGAGGCCTGAGTTAATCACTACCACCAGAGTGCTTGCTGTCGACTGTTCTCGGATATCTCACCAGGAAAACTAGCTGATACTGACTGGAAATTGCAGTCAGGTAAATTTCTCCTATTTTTGGCTCAAAATTCTATTTTTTAGGCATGACGGGAGACATGCCGGGGTCTCATCCCGATCTCAAGCTTACATAAATGCTCTTTGGGACGGACCTTGATAAAATTCTCTAAACGAAACGAATAAACGAAATGGTCTTATCAGCAGGGGTGTGATATATGTCTTTTTGAAGATCAATAGTTCACTCTGTATGGGATTAGACCTCCTGTGGTTTTGGAGGTTTCAGTTGTCTTTAATAAAGATGTACTAATCGGGTAATCGATCTTAAAAGACTGATTTAATAAATTTTGGCAACTAATTTGCGTCAACTTCAATTGCAGAAAAAGTAGCCCTTGGAAATTATGTTTCTAATAATTTTGAATATTAAGGAAATTATCATAAATGAAAAAATAGAAGAAATATAAATATATATTCGTATATGCCTCATCTGTTGCTATCGAAAGTAGAACAAATACCTGTCATATATATGCTTATTGAAAACCAGGAACTGTATATTAACAAATAAAAACTTGTTGCTTGATATGCTGTTGACATTCTTTACTCCAAAGAAAACAATGTAGTTCTCACAACGTTCTAGTATTCCGTGCAAACTTTTACTCCCCCTGACACCAACTTCCGTGATCATAATGCTCCTTTCATGCTCAATCAAGTCTGAACATGAAAATTAATATGAACTTTTAATTCATTATTAAAATCACTTCTTTCTCACTTGCAGTGATTTCCCCGAGCAACTCGTCAAGATCATTAAAATTAATAAAAAAAATCATCTTTTCCATAAGCCATATTAAGGAATTTACTTTAAATACCCGTTGAAATACGTATCGTTCAATAAAATTGAGAAATACCAGCGATTTTGCAAAAATAATTGATAAATAATGTTTGTATAATTATTATTATTTGCAAACTGTAGAGAGATCAAAAGTGATATAAATGAAAATACATATGAATTGCTGCTAATTAAAGTGTTTCAACAGATGTTTAACAATCGAGTAGGATAAATTATAATCTATTTTAACTATAAACACTGTTTTCAGTAAAATACTGGTAAAATCCCGTCTTTAGGGCTCATTTTTGTGACATTATTTACATTTTTTTGGTTTCACAAAACGAAAACAAATCTATAAATGTATATCACTAAATATTGAAATTTTAAACTTTCGTTTATTAATATATAATATAGCGATGCTAGAGTGAAACTGGCAAAAAATATGATATTGGATACGGCTCGCTCTTATCGGCGCGCGTTATCAGTGGACGACAGCATAAAATCGATACTACATAGGTAGATAAGCGAGTTTCATATCCCGGTTATATAGTATTCCTGGTAACGGGTACAAGGGGAGATAAACATGTTGAAAATAAACACAGCAGCTGTTGCATCAACTTAACACAACTAGCACCATCTGGTCATGTCTCACAAACATTTGTAAGTGTTAACATATTGACTTCATAGGTAATCCAGAAAATCCTAAAACTCAAACCTCAGAAAAACTAAATGCTTTGAACAAAATAGTACAGTAAAATGTAATGGACACTGAAGTTACCTTCATTAGCAATGTAAAAACTTCAAGCTTTTTTGAAACTGAAAATTCTTGACAAAAAGAAGATTTAATGCAAGCCAAAAGCAAGTATCAGGATCAGAGAATCCCGGGTCCGATCCCCAAAGTGCCACAGCGGTAGAGTCCTTAGACAAGACACATATATTTTCATATTGCCTCTCTTTCTTCAGGGTTTATTCTGTCTTGATGAGCCTTTGAACTGATACTGTATTGCAGTCTGTGATCTATTAAACAGTTAAAAATGTATGTTCATGGCCCATAGCATATTGTGGCTGGCCATTGTTTACAAGACAAAGTATTTAAAGCAAATGACTCCTTATTACAGACACTACATGTACTTACATTTCCACAGACCAGTTTAAATGTCACAACAGTGTTTGCTAACAGCAGGAGGACAAACTCATCCAGACGACCCATGACTTACTAGCCAACACTGTCATATATTGGCTCTCCCAAGTCAGAAGTGAATACCAACAAGGCAATTATCAGACAAACATGATTCAGATACTGTGTAAAGATCTGTAAATTTGAAATTGAGATATAAATTTGCGAATCAGTGACTCTGGTACTGACACTCCCTGAGGCATGCATCTTCAAATGGATGGCACAGATGTTCTGTTCTTGCAAATGAAAACTTAGTAAGTTTCAATTCATTCACATGACAACAGTTATAACTGCATTACTCACAAGCAAACTTAGAAATTATAAAGAGATTTAATTCAACCATAGGCTCAGATAAAGTTATGATTCTTGAACATAGCACTCGGTGTATCAAATAATCAGTAAATGTTTTCCGAACTCTGTTCGCCACACGTTTCAAAGCCATACCTCTGATAGTTTTTAAATAAAGTCGGGTGGTACGAAAAACTTAACCAAGGTGTGACACCAACATGGACGCCGAGGCGAGTAGGATAGCTCCCCTTTTCTTTGAAAAGTAGAGCTAAAAATGGGGTAAGCTACAGTTTCGACTCATTGTCACTGCACTTCCTCTTAGTGACCTCTATCAAGACAGACAGATGGACAAAACTGCAATAAATGCCTCCCTCATCAGGTTGCATAAAATCTGAACAACCAATTCATTTTTATTTCTCTAATAAATTTGGATTTTAGAACTGTTTTATCAAAGGTGACCAAGCTTTTTACTCCATGTAATTTGACCTAGAAAATCTGAACAATTTTCATAACAGTTGCATTCAAAATGTGCAAGGCCTTTCAAGAGTTTACAATGCCTTTCGCTGTTTTGACCCATGGTGGCACAGTTTTGACCATAAATGACAAGACAAGAACTTGATCTGGACTAGTGAAAACCCTTGATTAAATAAGTGTGCTTTGTAATGTTTGTAATATCTCTCATGACATGGTGACCTAATTTTTACCCAAAATGACTTTGATCTATAAATTAGCAAACAAACATTGTGATTACTTGGTGCAAAATGTGGCGAGAGGAGTGTGCACAATGCTTCCTTTTTAATCCCAAACCACCACTACTGAGTTTGCCAAGAATGCTAAATTGAAGCAAAATAACGAAGCTATTGAAACCTTTTAGTAGTTTTACTCTCAATACAAATACCTAAGCTTTAAAAATTAATTTTCTACTTGTCAAACCTTGCCATAAAACCCAAAACCCAATGCTATCACTTTATCTCTAAGGCACATTCACCATTAACAAAAAGATCATAAATGCTACAACAATGGGACTACATCATAAATATTAATGCACATTAAATGAATATGAAATTTTGTTTAAGACATATCAGTTTAAAAGTGATGATAACAAACATTGGATATTGATTTGTTACACTCAAGCTTATCAAGAGAAATCAATTCGAGAAAATAAAAAAAAAGGAAGTTGAATTAGCCTAAAAGAAATACGACAAAATGGCGTATGGGGGGAGTGTGAATACAAACAATATGTCTGATGAAATATTTGATCCCTTGTGCAGAATTTGTGAAGGAAATGGTAAAAATAAGACAGCTACAAAATACTGCTTGGACTGTCAAGATTATTACTGCTCGAAATGTGTCAAAGTTCATCAACATGTTCCAGCTTTATCTGGGCACAAGATCCTTGATAAAAGTCAGTTTCCATCTGGATCTATTAAAAAACAGCCTTCAGTAAAGCCAGGGTCCAGCAAATCCAAGATAATGGCACCAACTGAGAGATGTGGCAAACACAGTCATCACTATATAGACATGTACTGTCAAAACCATGACGATGTTGGATGTGGCACTTGTATAGCAGTTGATCACAGGTATAAACTTCAGTTAGTTTTAACTTAAGCCCTGATTCAGCAGTGAAAACTTTGACTATATACATTTTGATAATATAACAAATAAAATTATTTATCAAGCCTCTTGTCAGATCTGATGTAACTAGAACTGCCATTGTCATGGCTTGAATACCCCCGCATATCGCTTTGTCAGAATCAACAGTGGCCTTTAGAGGCCCCTGACCTTGACCTTGACCTGGTGACCTCAAAATCAATAGGGGTCATCTACTAATCTGACTAACCTCCATGCCAAATATGAAGACTGTGGGTCAAAGGAATCTTAAGTTATTGGGCGGACAAGCTTTTGAAGTCCAGGCCCCTGTGACCTTGACCTTGACCTGGTGACCTCAAAATCGATAGGGGTCATCTACTAATCATGACTAACCTCCATGCCAAATATGAAGACTGTGGGTCAAAGGTTTCTTAAGTTATTGGGCGGACAAACTTTTTGAAGTCAAAGTCCCTGTGACCTTGACCTTGACCCAGTGACCTCAAAATCAAAAGGGGTCATCTACTAATCATGACTAACCTCCATGCCAAATATGAAGACTGTGGGTCAAAGGAATCTTAAGTTATTGGGCGGACAAGCTTTTTTGAAGTCAAGGCCCTGTGACCTTGACCTTTGACCTGGTGACCTCAAAATCAATAGGGGTCATCTACTAATCATGACTAACCTCCATGCCAAATATGAAGACTGTGGGTCAAAGGAATCTTAAGTTATTGGGAAGACAAGCTTTTGAAGTCCAGGCCCCTGTGACCTTGACCTTTGACCCGGTGACCTCAAAATCAATAGGGGTCATCTACTAATCAGACTAACCTCAAGTCAAATATGAAGACTGTGGGTCAAAGGAATCTTAAGTTATTGGGCGGACAAGCTTTTTGAAGTCAAGGCCCCTGTGACCTTGACCTTTGACCTGGTGACCTCAAAATGGATAGGGGTCTTCTACTAATCATGACTAACCTCCATGCCAAATATGAAGACGTGGGTCAAAGGAATCTTAAGTTATTGGGCGGACAAGAAAAAACCGCCGGACGCCGGACGGCCGGACGGACAAGCTGATTCCAGTATACCCCCCTTACAACTTTGTTGTGCGGGGGTATAAAAAGAATGTAACAGTTAGGATCTTGGATGTTACAATTAAATGCAGCAGCTGTATAGACATTTTACTGACCATTATTTGTACAAAAACCATTCCTAACATTGTTAATTAAATGGATATGCACAAAGCATGATAACATTTTTCATAGTTTCGTCAATGTTACTGATCAAGCACAATTTATAGTATTTTGAATGTATTGTCTGACATGTTAAAGGTAAACAAATTTAACATGACTGACTTACTTATTTATCGATGCTTCAAGTCATACAAACCTGTATAGCCAACCCTAAATGTCCAGTTTTGTGAATACATCTGGTTTTTAAGGACGTCAATGGTTGCTATGGGACTATGTCATTGCTAAGGAAGTTAATAGTTGCTTAGAAAGACACCTATTCTAAGGGGAAGTCACTGGTTGCTAAGGAAGTCACTGTCTGCTAGGGGATGAAGTTGTTGCTAAGTAAGTCGCTTGTTTCTAGGGGAAGCCAATGGTCACTAAGGAAATCACTTGTTGCTAAGTAAGTTCTTGGCTGCCAGAGAAGTAAGCCGTTGCTAATGAAGTTGATTGTCACTAGTTCAAGTTGGTGGTTGTTGCGGAAGCCACTGGTCACTAAGGAAATCACTTGTTGCTAAGTAAGATATTGGTTGCCAGAGAAGTAAGCCAATGCTAATGAAGAAGCTAGGTTTTCGCAGAAACAGACAAGGGACCTCCAGGGTGATGTCAGTTTTGATTTAAGGCACATGATATGAACAAACATGGTAGAGGTCCATCAGATGATGTCTCACCGTGAAGATCTGCACTTTTGTTTTTGGAGAAAAAGATTTTCCAAGATATTTCTATTTTTAGTTCTGGTGGCCATGCAATTGTACAAAAGACGACTAGACAGCTGACAAATGATCATGTGAGCTAAAACCTGCTTAAAGTAGTGACATTAACTGTACACCTTTACTAACTTCTTAACTTGGATAAGATTTTATCTTAGACAACTCCTAGAAAGTATAAACTACAGGTATCTTATTTCTCATTTTATTTATCAGGTCATGCCAGGATATATTCTATATACCAGAGTTACTCCAGAACAACACAAACCCTTCAGCTCCCAGAGACATTCAACAGAAGCTTGAATCAGCCTCCAAAACCCTGAAAGTTCACCATGACAACCTCCAACGTGAAAAACAATGCATCTTGAAGGAGAAAACTGAGTCATTAGAAGATATTAGGAAGTTTAGGAAAGAAATAAATGCCAGACTAGATGAACTAGAGAAGAATACTGTTGCTGACATAGAGGACAAGTACAAGAGTCTGATAAACAAGATAGAAGAAGGAATGAAGCAGTTAGAAACAACCAAAGCAAATGTTACATCAGCCCGAGATAAGCTAGCATCTGGTGACAACAACACATCTCAAAATTTTGTGAATGCCATAAAAGGAAAGAGAATTGCAAGCAATGCTGCAAAATGCTTAGAAGAAAACAAAGCACTTATCCATACAAATGATATAGACTTCATATCCGATCAAAGAATACCTGCATTATTAGAAGATTTAAACAAACTAGGCAGGACAGTACAGGGAAGTAGAGGGACCACTGAAGTCACTGGAAATACACAAAAAATGGCTCGAAGAAAACAGAAATATTCTGCTGCTGGTCATGTTCAACAGAAAGAGACTTTAATTCAGGTTAAAGGAAGCAAGAAATATTCTGTTGATCTATCTGATACTATACATGGCATAGATATTGTCAGTGCCTGTACCCTGCAAGATGGAGCAATAATACTGTCTGACAGATACAACAAGATGCTGGAGTGTTTGGACAGCTCCTCATACACCATCACAGATCATTGTGATCTGCCTGGAGAACCGTGGCAAGTTTGTCCCTTCGATAAACACAAAGTTGCTGTATGTTTGCCAGACAAGAAAGAAGTGAACTTCATCGAAGTAAGAAAACATATGTCAATTACAAACAAAATATCAACTGACTTTGAATGCTGGGGTCTAGCACTAGCTGATGGTAAACTATACCTTTCAGACTCCAATACATCAGTTTACATATACACTACATCAGGAAGAAAGTTGAAGCAATTTAAGATGGACCAGTCTGGACAAACAGTGTTCTCTGACATTCAAAGTCTAGCTGTCAATGTGGATGGTTCCAGAATTTATGTCACTGATTTGAATAATGGACTGATTACATTGAACAATAATGGAAAAGTTGTCGGAAAATTCAATAAGTCACTGTTAGATGGTGCAAGTGGTAGTTATCTTGCCAGTCTAGGAAGTCTGCTTGTGTGTGGGTGTAATTCCGGCAATGTGCTACAGTTTGGACTGAATGGTGAGCTGATAGGTGAAGTGGTTAAATCTGAAGAGTACAACAGGGCAATTTGTTGTGACCAACAGATGTCAAAGATGATTGTCACCCAAGATGACAGCGAATTACAAGTATATGATCTGGGATAAAACCTTTGCTGAAGCTGGGTATTTGTTGTGAAACAGATATAGCTTTCACACTAACATTGTTCTATTGGTCAAAACACCGCAAGTCTAAATGGTCAGAATAATGAAGATAATGTAATATATAGACATAACATTTTTCCATAGGAATAAGAGGGCAAATATAACCTTACATATGGCTCACCAGAGCCAATCAAGAGCATCTGTAACACAGACCTCAGCTAGATCTACATCATTTTCGAAAGGTAAAAAATTCTACATGTGATAAAGAATTTAGTATGTCATTTTGATTACTAGTGATATGTAGCCACTAGGGTGTTCATAAGGTTTGATGTGACATAGTTCTTTTAATATGACATGACAAAGCTTTGAAGTTAACCTAGAGTTCATCTAGACAAACATTCTGTCCAATTTTTATGTTAATCAAATAGAAATTTTGGTTTATCATGTGCACAAGGTTTTACTATGATTTGACTTAATAGTTTACCCAGTTTCAAACTTAGCCTAGAATTCATCAATCAATTTTTATGACAATCTGGCACAAAATATGGCATCTAGAGCGTTCAGAAGTTGGAACTTTGCCTGTAGGTTATGAGTATTGGGAACAAAATAGAGTGTCCACAAAGTGTTTTATGAACGGTTAAAAAATCTGCCTTCTGGCCTGTTCAAAGTATGACCTGTAAGGGTGTTTTAAATTTTTTTTGCTATTAATTGACTAGAGATTTATAAACCATCATAACCAAATGTGAGTGAATGTATTGTACCAACAAAAGGGCACTACAATGTGTTGGTATCCATATTTGAAATTGTTAAATCTTTAATGTGACATTTTTTAATTTATTAAGTCTTGTTTTTATTTTGTGCATAAATATGTAAATACCCCGTGTTTATTATACATGTTTAAGTAATGTTAATTCTGTGAATTATAACAAACTGTGGTAATGAATATTAAGTTTGTGTCATGAATATGTTCAGATTGAAATATGCGTCACCGAGGGTGCAGAGGCTCTGTTGAGTTCCGCTTAAAAGTTACCCGGGGTGACAGATCTTTTCCATCTGAATCAAATGTCTCATGACAGAAACTTTTTCTTGCACACATTTCTAATTGCAAACTTATCAATTGATGTAATATCTGATAAAAACTAAACATATTCAGATGGGAAAGTGATGTCACAGTATTTATAATATTATGTCACAAGTTATTCAATAGAGTTGTCTAGCAAAGGGGGTTTTAGGCTGATTATTTTGGCATGGGTAAAATCACCAGAAATGTCCATCCAATATGCAAGAAAACAAAATCTTTAGCATATGGCATTTACATTTTACAAATAAAATGAATTAACACCACTGGATACCTTAATCATAACACCCTAGGAGGGTCAACTAAGTCGCTCATCTGAAAAAGTTGTATTTCATGTGGTCAGCTGCTGGAATTCATGTCACCAAGACTTAGTATGTTACCATGTATGTACAGTAGTATTCTATAGGTATTGGGTGGTGCTGTAGTGAAATCATTTTAACGTTTTCTATTTTTAGTAACAGCACCCATCTTTACTTTAAAACTTTTTAGATCTTTTTTTACATTTTAGGACCCAATTGGAAATAAGTCTCTGACTTTAATGGGCCATCCTGAATATATACAGTCATTTTCCTCACAGAAATACTACAATAATATTATTCAACTTACGAGGTTAAATTAAAGTCCCATGATCACATTTACAAGTAGCTCTGGTTTTATCAAGAAAGATGTCTTACTGACAGAAATGACCTTTATTTGCACCAAAAACAATCCTAACTTTACTTTTTAAATCAATGTACATGTTTGAAATATAGAGCAGTATTTTTTTCAATGATATTACAATAGGAAAGGCTTTCTGGCAACTCTTTTTCGTGAAGAAACAATTTAAATACAAAACAAATGAACATGTCAACATTGTTTTAGAGTGAATAGAACAAGGTTCTATCATTGTCTTATCAGTATATTTATTTTACAATATCAGTAAATTCAAAGAGATCCTTAACAGAAAATTAACAGAAGATATTTTTCTGTAACATCAATACATATAGTGATAATTGTAGGGCTTTCTGCGATATTTAGTCTGTGATATGCTATAAAATGTGATATTTCTGTGTTGCTAATTGTGTTACTACATGTATGATACTTAGAATATTATGATTGATTTAACATTACGATGTAGGACGTCATATAATATGTAAATAAATCTATCCATCTTTGTGTGCACTAGACTGGAACAAAGGGGACAATACAGGGATGCTACAGAGCAAGTTTGATAACATTCCATCCATTGGATCATGAGACATGTAATGTTTTTTTCTATCTATAGTAAAAGTGATTTCAATTAATATTACCTTGTGACTTTTGACCCAAAGTACAAAACACACAATAGACTTCATACTCATGTCTGATGTTTCCTAATAGTTTTTGGAAAACAGGTTTTGGCTTAAGATTCACACACTCCAATGGCTACAACCTTTGGTTAAATAACTGGTCCAAAATTTAACTAGAGCTATCACTAAATGTGATTAATACCCCCAAAAGACTGCTTTATAAACTGAGGAAGTTCGTAGTAACAGAAAACCTTGCAAAAAAACAAACTAAAATAGAGATATTGTTCTTGTCAATAACTCTGTAATTAGTCAAGATAGAGTTATGGTTCTTGTAAACTGCACTTCCTCTCACTGTGCTGGACCATTGTATGAAGTTGTATTACATTCCAACCAGTAGTTTTCAAGTTATGCTCTGGGACAAAGAAAAAGTAAAAATGGGCAATAACTCTGTAAATACTCAAGATAGAGTTATGGTTCTTGTACACTGCACTTCCTCTCATTGTGCTAGACCATTGTATGTAGTTGTCTTGAATTCCAACTTGCAGTTTTCTAGTAATGCTCCGGACAAGGAAAAGTAACAAAGGGCAATAACTCTGTAATGAGTCAAGAAAGAGTTATGGTTCCTGTGCACTGCACTTTCTCTCAATGTACTTGACTATTGTATGAAGTTGTACTGAATTCCAACCGTTAGTTTTCTAGTAATGCTCTGGACAAGGAAAAGTAACAAAGGGCAATAACTCTGTTATGAGTCAAGAAAGAGTTATGGTTCCTGTGCACTGCACTTCCTCTCAATGTACTTGACCATTGTATAAAGTTGTATTGAATTCCAACCAGTAGTTTTCAAGTTATGCGCCGGACAAGGAAAAATAACAAAGGGCAATTACTCTGTAATTACTACAGATAGAGTTATGGTTCTTGTGCACTGCACTTCCTCTTATTGTGCTTGATCATTGTATGAAGTTGTTTTGAATTCCAACCAGTAGTTTTCAAGTTATGCTCCGGACAAGGAAAGGTAACAAAGGGCAATAACTCTGTAATGACTCAAGATAGGGTTATGGTTCTTGTGCACTGCACTTCCTCTCAATGTGCTTGACCATTGTATGAAGTTGTATTGAATTCCAACTAATAGTTTTCAAGTTATGCTCCGGACAAGGAAAATGCAACAGACAGCCTGACCGAGCGCCCGACCGACCACCGGGTGACTCCTATATACCCCCCCAAACTTCGTTTTGGGGGTATAAATATGCACAACTACACTTCTTACTGATGCTTCAAGCTTAGTTTGGAAAAGACATAATTTGACACTAATCTTTTATTAACTGATAAACCAACACAAGCGCGCAAAGATGGCCTTATATCACTCACCTCAATACCATTGCTCCAAAACACAAGAAAGTAGGTCAAAAGGTTATAGTCACAAAATTTCCTTCATGAAAAGCTGTTTTCAGAAAGCTTTTCTGATATTTTAAAAAAATACTACGTTTAATCTATAACATGTACTAAAGAGCATCATTAAGATTGTGTTGTTTTTTTTGTACAAAGAAAGGTCAATTTCACCAGCACAAGATCTTTCTAGGTATGTCAAGAGCAATAATCATAACATTAAAATTGATGATAAGCCTTCAGTATCTGAGATAATGCACTTCTGAAGGGAGAAATCCTTTCAAAATAGTTAAATAACCCATACCTGAATATTTCCAGTGACACAAGCAGTGTACGAAGTATCTCACTATGTACTATCAATCCTTCACCTATTGATACAGTAAGTGACCAGATGAATCTCAGAACAAAATCTTCAACAATCGCAAAATAGTAGTATGCCTGAAAATAGAGAACACAATCTGTTAAGTGCATTCTTGTAACCATAGAAATAATATCTCACAATACAAGACACCATTACTCTATTTCAATTGATCACAAAAAAAGACTTTTATTTCATTGAAAGTTGTCTTTAGAAAAAGCATATGCCTCCTCCTCATCCCTCTGTAATTCACAGACATGGATTTATCACCCGGTATTTTGCTTTAATGTCCTCAAACTTTGTATGCATTTAAAATAACTTTTTCCTTTCAGTGTTTTGTGCATTATGTCAAGGACAAGCAAAGAAGGAATAAAAGTAAATAACTGAATAGATATCAAGGTACTGCTATCAATCTTGCACACTGCACTTTCCTGTAATGTCCTTCATTTAAAATTTGTAGACAGTTAAAATAAATTCCCTTCAGTAGTTTTGAAGTTATGCCCTCAAAAAGAAAATGGAAAAAGGGAGACAATCAAAATAAAGGCAAGTGTGCTTTTCTGGCATTCTACACCTCATTCACCAACCATTAAACACTTAAGTTAAATTGCTGTATCCTACTTGAAACATTTTCGTCTACCCCCCTTTCAAACTTGTTTCTCTTTTGATTTCTATGCTACAGGTGAAAAACATTTCATGCTCAAATTGAATTGAGGCTGATTTAAGTCCTACCTTATAAGCATAAACAATTTCCTCACGGAGGAATCTATTTTCACCGGCACCTGAGTCCAACAGTCCCCAGTCCATCTTTAGATCCCAGGTAAGTGTATAGCAGGAACTAAACACAGCCGAGGCGATCCACAGGTAGAAAAACGCATGTGACTGCCTGTGCTGGTCTCCGTATAACTCTGAAATAAATTTTTGTCTCGGTAAAACTTAACATGAACTACTTTGAAAGCATAACATGAATTACTGTGAAAATATTTAAAATTTATGAGCATTTATTTTTAAGGATTTTGTGGGTGAGGAAATTCCACATTATTTTAGATCTCCAACTAAGTTAAAAGGTATATACAAATCTCAATGCACTCTCTATTCACTAGAAACAGTCGACATACCTTTCTGAAGATGGTACAGTGTAGAAAATATAGCTGTAAGGAATGATGTGGAATATTTCCCTGCGTTGATCACATGTGGAAAAACAAGTTTAGTGTCCCTATAACGCCGCAGACACTGGGCAAATCGGAACCATGCTGGTAAAATACCGACCACTGTCCGGATCCCATACATATGCTTTGTACAAACTTGTGGGTCTAAAAACAAACATGAAGAGTTAGCAGTATCACCCTAATAAACAAATAAAACTAGAGCTATCATTGAAGTTGATTCTTAAACATATAAATGCACTTTACAAATTCACTGAATGACGAGTTTTAGCAGTGTATAAAGGGGCATAATTTGCAAGTTAAGCTTAGCAGAGTTACTCATCTTCAGAAACTTAATGGTAAAATGATTCAAAATCTGCGAAGAACTTTTTTAAATGATACAGAAGTTTACAATACAGTGAACTAGAATTCTGAACAGATGCAATCTTGTTTGTAAAAACATTACACCAAATCCCATACTGGTCAAGAAATTTATAACCCGGACATGAAACAAAACCAACTGACCAACAAACTAACTGACCATGAAGGAGGGTCCTATATCTCATCCCTCGCCCAACACAAAATCCCCCACCACTGCGAAATATTTTTTTTAGGAAGAACAAGACCTTGAAACAGTTTCTGTCACTGCCAAAGACCATTAGAATACATGATAATCACATACTTTTGAAATATTTAGAGCTAAAACATTGTAATTAAGTTTAAAAAAAATTATACTCAATTCATTAGTTCCTACTTTTTCCTGCAGAATAGGGTCAAATGTGCCCAAACATCTGTATACAATGTATATTCTTGTGCACCAGAGGTAGAAAACCGCTTAAAATCACTTCCATTTTCAACCAATTTACAAACTAACTACAATCATGGTAAACCATTGGGAAATGCAACAATTGTGACTGTATCTATTTTCAGTCCAGTCTATCTTTAACCAATATATGCTACATGTACATTTAATAGTTTTGATAAATTTGAACAGGAACGCACTAATCTAAAATAACAGATCTTACTATCAGATCCATGCCAATCCACCTCAAAGGCATAGAAACAAGCCATATATTCAAAGTCTAGAAGAACTGTAACCAAACTGTTTAACTGATCTGCCAGCCAGAAATCTGCAAATCCTACATGGTGAAATGGTGCTGTGAAAATTCGGAACTGAAAAACAAGATGTTCAAATATACTTTTTGACCGACCATGACTACTTTTAAAAATAAACAAGCAAAAGCAATTTATAAATACACAGCTGTCTTCTAAACTATGGATATCAGATAGTTGGGCCATGTTCAATTTAATTTAATTTTATTCAGACATATAAGATTTGTAAGTATCAACTTTACAAACAAGACGGTTAAAAATATGTTACAAGCACTAAAACATCACTGCGATAACACACCAAATACTACATCATCCTTATACATGTACCCAAAATCCGTCTTAGAATTCTAAAATGTACATACTTGGAGCAGTAAAAGTTACAGTTTTAAGCACTACCCTGAACCCTGTACTGTACAGTAGGTCAGTGGACAAACACAGAAGCCATTTATCCACTATCACACACCTACTTCATATCCCTGATTTTGATATAAAGGTCTTTTACTATTAAACTTTTACTGGTGAATGATTCTGACTTTTGGCCATGTATTTCAGTCAGTAAATTTTCATGGAGCCCTTTCAGCAAGTAACAGTTCAGTCCAAATTGAAAGAGAGACAAATCTGTCTTAAAAATTTATGAGGGGAAGGGTTAATTTACAATTGTTAACACTGCAGTAGGCAAGTATTAAATCTGAACTCACCAAAATAGTCCACTCCCATGGTCGAATGGTTAGAGTCACTGACCTGTAATCACTGCAACCTCTCATAGATGGAGGGTCATAGGTTCAAGCCCTGCTACAGACCACGTCTCCTTATGTGAGAAAACTGGCATTTTCTTACAGAGGATAGGAGTCAATAACTGGTTCTTCCCAGGAACAATTGTTACGTAAACTGCCTGCCTTTTGAAATGACCAAAAAATATGGCTGGAAATGTCATTAAACTCCTACAACAACAACAACTCACCAAAATCCTAAGAAGCCACATCCTTGAACTGTGATGGAAGATTCGGATTGGATTGATGAGAAACAGTAACAGAAAGCCGGCAAGTGCGAGAGGAAATATGTACCCCGATACACCAAACACTCCGCTGAACAAGAATAACAATGTACTGATACACCAAATAACAGCTAGGCCTGTCGACAGCTGAAAATATATGAGATATAGTTCGACCTAAGTCTAGAACATGTGACAAGTTTGCATTTTATTAAAGAGGATGGTAGTCTAGTGCTGGCACTTTCCAGAGTGATGGTTTGGTAAAGTGCCTACAGGTAAATAACTGTTATACTGTTGAAATGGGTAATAAAACCCCATTGCAAGTAAAAAACCTGAAGAACAAAAAATATTTGGAAGACATAGTTATGTTATACAGATGTTGTTCTTGAGAGGTTGATATTACAATTAATTACTCTTCTGGGAAAGAAAAATCTGTCTATATTGATAACTGAACTTGACTGCATAACTTTTCAACAATTCTCATCGAAGCATGGTGGTTTATCATCAGAGCATGGTGGTTTATCATCAAAGCATGGTGGTTTATCATCAGAGCATGGTGGTTTATCATCAAAGGATGGTGGTTTATCGTATTATCATCATCATAATATCATACTATTATATAACCAACAGAACATGTAACTCTACAAACAGGATATGTAAATCTATCAACAAGTCATGTAAATCTACAAACAGGTCATGTAAATCTATCAACAGGACATAAACTGACTGATACATAGATCTTCAGTTCATTGTCAGTGTCAAACTCACCTCCATAAGTTGTTGATGTGTCAGATGATGTCTAGGGTCAATTTCAAAAATGAGCACATGGTTGACCCCTGATGACCTCCAGCCGTACGTGTTTATACCCAGTAGGAAGATATCGAGGATAACAATAAACATTCCACGATACATCCTCAGTGCTGGTTCCCAGGGGCCATCCACCTTGATGAAAAATGCTGAAACAGCAAAAATTACACATAAATTGTCTTACATTTGTACACTAAAATTTCATGAATTTTACGTAGTCTTTAAGATTTAAAGTCATTTCCAACAACCCTTCAACTGTTAAAACACTGTTTTGACCGTAAAATCCTTCACAAAATCATGTTTGTTTCAACTGTAGAAACATGTTGGTTTTTCACAGTGAAATATTGAATATTCAGTAATGTAGAAGAATAAGCTTAAATAATAAAAACAACATTTCATAAAAAAGTTGTACATTTGAATTTCATTATTTCTTTCAGTTTACTATGGGTCTTAACCTCTGTTTTTACCAGTCAGAATCTTTCAGTTATATAAGTCAGTCAATTACCTACTGTTTTTAATAGGTTTCTTACTGACAACTTCTAATGGTGGAAGTAAGAAAGAACTATTCTTATCATACTTTACAAAAAGAGCCACAATCACAAAGATTAGAGCTATAAGACTGCTTATTTTCCAGCCAGACATTCTACCAAACCAAATTAAGCTAGCCAAACAGTTAGATTTATTTTTCTTTAGAGCTGATGTGCATTTCAACAGCATTTCATTACATGCTGTCAGTTTATCTTCCCATCATTCCAGTGCAGGATTATTTCTAGACTCTCTAAGAAACTGTCAACTTTCTCAATAAAGAAACAGGGCTCAAATCCATGACCTTAAATTAGAAAGAGATTTAGTCTCTCTCTCTCTGCATTCACAGTCTACAACATCACCCTAATTACAGCGATGAAGGAAGCTGTCTTCTTGAGCTCCTCTTTCCTGGAATACAACTTTTTTTCCCCGGGTGGTAGAGATCTCAGACCAACTGAAACAAGTTTTTTGATCAACTAGCTATGGGGAGGGGCCAAGTTGAGCTGACAACTAAGCCAGACATTCTGTAAACTTATTTCATACCTGCTATGATGATGACGATGAGAAGAACTATAACCACACCAGAATATAACCCTACCCGGAATGTTGTCATAGGGTTTTCCTGAAAACAACAACAACAAGACAATACAAGACTGGTGAATGCTGTGTTGAATACATATTATTTTAAAGTTATTAATGCTATCTGTTTTAGTTAAATTGTAAGACAAGTTCTCTGAGCTTTTACTAATTGTTCACAACACACAACCCTTGATCACGACAATCCTAAACAGAGAAAATGCTAGCAACTTTTGATATTGGCACATTTTACCAAAATGGCATAAAATACTAAAATGATTCAGAAAACAACCATCGTATAAACATAAAGACCTTTTTCATTTCTTACTATGGCTGCTTTCATACCTTGTCACCCAATGGCGGGACCCGTAGTCTCTTCATTGCCTTCTGTCTGTCACCACCTTCTAAACTGGACGTCACATTTTGCTGTAAGGGTATTGACAGAACTATTAAACTGAGTCTAAATGAGTTGAATTAAAAGCTTGCTTTAGTACATAATTACAGGCTACAGAAAAATTCCGTAGTAGACTGCATGGTAACTGAAGTAAATGCTGAGAAATAAAATGACCATACATTGTATGTCTGTTTTCAGATTTTTTTTTCTTTTGTTATTGTTGATTTTCTTTCTTGTGGTTTAACGGACACTTTAGCCAAGTGTTTCAGTAAGTACAGGTGGCAGATTACCTTACCACAATCCCTTAGAAGGGCCAGTATTAGTCTCCTTTTTTCTTTTGTTATTGTTGATTTTCTTTCTTGTGGTTTAATGGACACATTAGCCATGTGTTTCAGTAAGTACAGGTGGCAGATTACCATAATCCCTTAGAAGGGCCAGTATTAGTCTCCTCTCCTCTATCAGAAACTGTAAGCTGCTAGGGCTCAAACCCATGACCCTAAATCAGTAAGAAATCTAATGACTACAAGTCACTAGAATCACCAACTTACCTCCACCTCGGAGATAAGGTGATCTACCTCCTTGTTTGTGTAAAATGCTGCCGTGTCTACATGTACATGTTTCCACTCAATCCCTCTTGTTGTCTTCATTAACTATACAAATAGTTTTAGACAATTTCAATTATAATTTGTGTACATCTTTCAAATATTATACAAATACCAAACTTTCTGCATGTATACAAAATGACAAAATATATGAAAAATATTTTGTACACCTACCCTACTGCTGACTACTAATTCTGCAATTGCAACCAGTACCGATCATGATCAGCCCAACATCTGTACAATCTCATCATAATCTGCACTGTTTGCTGTTCAGACATTCAATTTTCACTGAGCACCCTTTAGATTAATTACAGGCACTGACCACATAGACAAATTGAATTTGACAAGTCCATTTTGGAGATTTAACTGAGTCAGGGTTAAAATTAGATAGTTTAAAGGTATAAGGCTGCCTGTATATACATCCACCAGTAAAAAAACAAGAGTGCCAAACTGTCACAAAATACGCCCATCAAGGAGGCATAACTCAGTATCTGGTAATTCATTTGTTTTGTAAAAACTGCTAGAACTATAGAGCATACAAGGCTAATTGACCTGTTTGAACTATAGAGTCTAATTTTTCGATAGTTCAAGGGCAATAATCCAGGAGTGCCTAAAGCAATTTTGCTGGTTATCAAACTTGGCCTAGATATTATGACCATAATTTTTTTTAGCAAGTTTGGTGAAGATCCGATGAAAACTGTTCAATTAAGAGGGTGGACAAGGTGATTTTGGCCAATTTTGCATAAATCAAGGGACATAATTCAAAAGTGCCAGAGTCAATTTGGCTGGTTATTGACCTTGGCCGAGAGATTATGCAGACGTACATTTTGACCAAGTTTGGTGAATATCAGATGAAAACTGTTTGACTTAGAGAGTGGACAGGGTGAATTTGGTCAATTTTGCATTAACCAAGGGCCATAATCTAAAAGTGCCTGGGTTGATTTGGCTGGTTATCAAACTTGGCCAAGAGATTATGCCAACAAACATTTTGTCAAGTTTGATGAAGATCAGATGAAAACTTTGAGAGCGGACAAAGTGTGGACGCCGCCCACCCGCCCGACACAGGTAATCTTATAATACGTCCCTTCCGGTGTATAATAATGTTAAACTTAAAGATGATCTGGTGACTGAGATCTGTTCCAGCATTTACTGATATGCAGATTTCTTCGGACACAGACAGAAATGTCTTACCTGATGGCAGTACAAAAATCCAACCTAGTACTGTAACGCAAAAGATGCTCTCAGAAAATTTATTATTTACCCATGGAGTAAATGCCATAATGAAAGTTTTTTTCATATCTTCAACCCTTTTACGAATACAACCGCAACTTACAAAGTCTCTTTTTGGAGAACAAAGGTTTCATTGCTAATGGTATCCTGATAGTAACAACTTGCTACCAGTACCTTATCATGTTTTTTAAGAATTTTCCGAAACCCGGTAAAGTTGAGTGTCTGGTAGTTCTGTAAGAGGATCAAACTGAGGTAAAACTCGCTGAATGCCAGCTTCAGGTCGTGCAGTTTACGCGTTCTATTCAACTCCTTATTCTCTTTTTCTGAAAAGAAATACAATACATTAAATTCTTTACACTTGTCTAGTCTGGCCACTTACTTTTTGTGCATCAACAATCAAGTCAGGGTTGCATTAGGACTCAATCAAGGTGACATGATGAGACATGCATTATACAAGAACTTCTATGACTGCATGTTGCAAGTCAGAGCTACTTCACTTCCTTTTTTTTGTTTCTTATCTTGGTTTCCAGTCTATAGAATTTGAATTAACTTTTCTTCAGTTTTCTTATTCATTACTGTATAATTATATTACCAGGTAACTCTTGACTGGGAATGATTAACTCAAAATTTGATTTAAAAACGGAAATATTCTTAACCACATTATTGGATTCTGTCATTATGTATTGTACTTAAAGTTAATACCTTTAAAGAAAGCCACGCTGGATCGCCGACGTCGCAGATGAAGTGTTGATGGTTTTTTCTCATGTTCAGTATAATACTGAAGTTCTGCTTTGAGACTGGCATATTTTCGGGTAGCTTCAGAAATCTTTTCTGTAACAAAATTCATACAGACTTGATTTCTACTTGAATACTAGCAAGCAAAAGATATCAGTAAATCAGTTACAGCAACTTTCAGAGACTACAGCCCTTCTTTAAGTAATATGGTTTACCCATTAATTTACAAAAGAAAAGTGTTATCTAATGTTAATGAATGAATCTTTGATTGCAATAATGACCTAAGGTAGAAAATTGTTCTTTAGCCAACACCACAGCATCTTTATCTTCATAGTAGAAGCACTGGCATATTATCCATCACAATATTCTTCATGAAATTCAATAAATATTAAACAATAGCATTAAACAATAGCTAGAGCCAGTTGGATCCTCATGACTGTTAATCAGTGAGAGGTTCAGTGATTGGTCAGAAACATCAGTCACATGACTGTCAATCAGTGAGAGGTTCAGTGATTGGTCAGAAACATCAGTCACATGACTGCCTACAACCTACATCAAAATGTGAAATTTAAGAGGCTGCTGTACTTACTCCATAGATACTGTGAGACACAGCATACTTACCATAGAAGAAAGTGTTGATCTTGGCGAGTTCTTTGTCACATAACTGTAGGAAATTCTCATCAAACCTAGCAAAGTATCGCTGAATAATGCTTTCATCCGTAACTGAAAGAAAAGAACCATGCAACTGTCAAATGGGCAAAATAACCTGCATACATGATTGTAAAGATTATCAATTTATCATCATGTGTAAAACTTACCACTGACACAGTTGAACCATAACTTTATAAGGTTTTTTTTTCAAATTCCGTGGCTAATATCTAAAAGCATGGTCAAATTTGGTGTATATACTTATTTATGTATTCTCAATAACAGTGACACAAGTCCTTATAACTTAAAATCTCAAGACTTGCTCCTGATAAAATCTAACTAAAACAGAGACAGGCAATATGGAATTATCTGTGTCTTGCCTAAGGACACTACCACTACCATGGCCCTATTGGTGCTCAGTGGTAGTACATTTGCTTCAGGTTCTGGGTTCAATCCCCACTTTGATTTACCTTATAATTAAGTTAAGGGTCATAGCTCTGCTTGTAGTAGAATGAAGTAAAGATGTCAGACCTGTCAGCAAGCATAAGAATGCATTACAAACGAGACCATTTATTACATTACAAACGAGATTTATTTATTACATTACAAACGAGACCATTTATTACATAAAGCAAGTAAATCAGTCTTAGGATTACAGGTCATGATTTCAAAATTTTACACCTAGACTCAAATGAAGACAACACACATATTTATAAGGAGTTAACAATCCCTAACTTATGAGCCCCTATGATATCGCTTTTATGACTGGTACAGATCTAGATACAGGTAATGCCATCTGATCCAAACCTTTACTGTTCCCTTAACCAGGTTGAACCTTCTCTTCTTATTGCAGCTATGACTATAGAAGTACAAACGTTGATGTTTTGCAAAACAGCAATGCTCGATATATGTACTCAGCAACACTGTACTCTTATTGGTAAGATGATCTTTACTGCCATTTCTAAGCCATTGGAAAACAGTTTACGATGGGTTAAGTAATATTATGCACCACTAAGTGGAAGCAATCTTATAACCCACCCACAACAAACACATTTAATCACTCTGAATTGTCTCTGCTTGACAAAAACCAATGTCACTGTCTCGTATTACGCTAATCATAGTGATTTAGCCATGACTGAAAGTAAAATCTAAAATATGATATCGTCATTAGAATAACTTGACACATAATTTACGCAACGGCATGTTCTAACATGTGAGTTCTAGAACAACAATAATATTTACCCCACAACTACAGAACGTATTTACTGAATACTTAAAGCTCCCACTGCCTACTGCAGGGCTGAAGCATTGTCTTTGAATGTGTTTCAGGAGAATACAAGCTTTAGCAAAGGGATTCTCTATTGTACGCATGCAAAACAAAGAAAGAATCAAGATGGAATGGCTACGTACTATATAAAAAATCCATGTGCCCCCCCCCCACCCCCCCCCTTTTTGTTTTTCCTGGTGGACTGGGGAGCCTGGGGATTCAAACCCGGGACCTCCCATTCCGGAAATAAACCACTGAGCTATCAAGGTCAACTATATTTTGTATTAAAAGAAAGGGAATGTGCCATGACATATCAAACGCTTAAATAACAAATGGTGATCCACTTAAAATGTACTTATCCTGGAGATACAGTAAAGGGAGACAATCAAAAAATAGGACAAGGAAGAGTTGTGGTTCTTGGACAGTGCATTTCCTATTGAGGAAAGTGATGTCCTTTATCATGTTTTGAAAAATAAATCATTGTGATCCCTTGACTAATTTTTGAGATTTGTTCTAATCAAGCATTTAAAATAATAAAATATGATAAAGGGAGATAATTAGAATGAAAGAGTGTAGTTATGGTCCTTGCTGTCATACTTGTGTTATGTTTAGGACTAATCTAATGCATAATGAACTTTACTTAAGGAAGAATAATTAAAAATAACACAATGTGTCATTATGGTTCTTGAACTCAGCTTTAAAATCAGCTAAATCCCTTGCATAATGTTCCAATAAGACCGAAATTGAATATAATAAACAGAAATACATGTAATTAAAAAAGTGGGGCAAGAAAGTTATGGTTCTCTGACACAATACACAATCATCCTCTTCCTTAATCCTTTGTAAGAGTTCTTTGCAATGCTCCATTGCCACATGCAAAAAGTCTTGACGTATTGATTATACTTAAATGTGCTCATTCCTCTGGTACCATCAAAATTTCAGAGCTGACTTTACATGTACTTACCTAAACTTGAAAACCTTACTTAATAGTGTCATTGTCTGCCTTTTACTGTTATTAGAGAGGAATATTTCTATGTTTTTATTTTTTTAATAGCTGATCATGTTTACTACAATAAAATCTACTTAAATTCTTTTTATTGGGTTTGTGTATTTTATGGCCACTTACAACCTGCAATATTGAAGTATTGTTTTTTGTTGTGGTTTCAAATCACATGCTAATCCTGATGACACAATTAACCAGATAGAAAACCAGGCCAACCTACTTTAGGTTTTTTATCTTCAGTTCTTCAGGGAGAATTACAAAACATTTCATTCTGTGCATTTTTAGCCCCGACCTTGCTAAATTTCTAAAATGGATTTGTCCATCTTTCAATTTGGACAGTAACCATTATTATTCAAATGGGTGCTCCCTGAAAATTGACAGAAAGAAGGGTAATGGTTAACAATTTAGTAATACCAAAATGACCTCAACAAGTAGATTATTAACAATTTAAAACGTGTTTGTCAAGTTTCATCAATTTAAATGTACAAATGTATAATAATGTTCACATAACAAAATAAGCTTGGTTTAAGTGAGAAACATGCTTGCAAACTTGACAAAATGGCAGATACAGTAAGGTATTTTGTCTTTGCAACCACTGTGTAGATCATGATCATCCTGTACATCTGTTAAGTCTGATCATGATCTGCACTGTTAGCTGTCAAGTTAGTAAACTTTCCCTTTACACCATAAATGTTTCTCTCTGAATGGAAGATGAAGTTCTGAAAATTTCCATTTCAGAAATTTGGCATGATAAGGGAGAAGAACTGTATCTCAGGGAACACGAAGAAACACCACTTTTGACAACAGATGCCTTAAAATGCAATATTTCTAATATTTTTCTCTTTGAAAAATAATAAACAGATCTACAAAATCATTATCAGACACTGACTACAGTTATTTCACCGCTTGAGATCACTTAAATGTTCCATAATGTACTATAACATGTAATCACTGCATTAAATTCTGAGAAACTTTTTCTGCAGTGAATGTAGGAGTATGAAAAGATGTGAGCAATTATTTGAAAATCCCAACCAACTACTATAGATGGAACTCAATGAAATCGTCGCCATTGAGATGTGGTCATACATATGCTGGATTAAGAACTTGAAAACACAAGGTTTGTCTTTTACTCCTATGATTTAATACATAGACATTTATTGTGATTTAGAACTGTTTTATAAAAATATTTATTTATTATAGAATTGGTATTATATAATATGTCCAGGCATTTCTGAATTGTGTGACATCTTTTTGCCACATCAATTTCTCTAATCCTAACTTATGTCGGGCATCAGACCAGATGCAAACAGAAAAACATTCTTTCTTCAGCTGTCAGCACATCTGACACCAGCATGGTACCCTGCTGGGATTCAAACCTTCACCATTCCACTGAAAATTCCAAAGAACTTTCATATAGCTTGCTTAGTTTTTTATTCTTATGCCTAAAAATAAACAAGAGGGCCAAGATGGCCCTATACCGCTCACCTTGGTCACACTTTGTGCCAGGATGCACTTACACAAACTGTGGTAGCAATAATAATTGTGACAGTAAGGGGAAGTAACTGCTGCATGCAATAAATAGTGGCAAATACTGAATTTGTACAATGTGTTACATGTATATATCATTTACCTTCTTCTGATGGAGCCTGTTCCTGGGCCTGGTATAACATATCCTTCATCAACTGAAATAAGTGAATGGTGTATAGGAATAAAATTGTAGAAATTATTACTAGGCCTTTTAAATCCAAGTGCAACCTTGACCTGCTTAAAGCTGCAGACTTGGGTAGTGCCCTTGACACAATCATGTCAAGATTTGATTGCAAATTAATTTCTAAATTTCCTATAAACTCCCATATGGACAAAATTTAAATTTGTCTAATTTTGACCTTGACTTTGACCTTTTAGTTACAGACATTGGTTTTGGACACAACATGGTGCGGCACTGTTACCCCCAAGTTCCAAAATTGTAAACATAACAGGAAAGAGAGGAAAACACCATTTGAAATTCATTGCCGAGTTATAGCACAGTTGTTTCAATAAATGCCTAAACATTATTATTATAAAACTATCAAAGCAAAAACGCAACATATAGACTTTCTTTTTAACAAGAAAAGATGCTTGTTCTATAACTTACCTCATACTGAATGTACTGTTTTCTCCACTCTGGCGTAATATGCGCACTTAAATGCTCAGCGAACTTCATTGTTCACCTCCAGATTTTATTTCCTTTTGTGTTTAATTTCTCTTCTATCCTTTCTATCAATATTTACTGTTTATTTTTCATTTGATTATACAGTCAAAATGTTCACTATTCTTTATAATACTTTACAAGATTATTCAAATCTTCAAGTGACTAAACAATATTTCTGCATTTCATTAAACTGTTTGTTCACAGCATCTCAATCTCCATAACTCGTCCACATGGCATCAAATCATTCCCTTTGTTGTTTACCTAAACATAAAAAACTAGAGCTATCACTAAATGTGATTAATACCCCCAAAAGACTGCTTTATAAACTGAGAAAGTTCAGTAGTAACAGAAACCTTGCAAACAAACTAAAAAGAGAATGTTCTTAGCAATAACTCTGTAATTTGTCAAGATAGAGTGGGGGGGGTATGGTTCTTGTGCACTGCATTCTGTTGTGGGGGGGGGTGGGGTGGATTTCAAAAAAAGTTTTTGAATAATGATCCGGACAAGTAAAAGTAACAAAGGGCAATAACTCTGAAATGAGTCAAGATAGAGTTTGGTTCTGTACACGCACTCCTCTCATGTGCTTCATCATTGTATGAAATTGTATTGAATTCCAACTAGTTTTCAGTTGTGCCCGGGGAAAGGAAAACCAACAAAAGGCAATACCTGAATTACAAATAGATATAGTTGAGCACTGCAATTCCTCTCAATGTGCTTGATCATTGTATGATAAGTTGGTATTGAATCAACCAGTAGTTTCAAGTTATGCTCGGACAAGGAAAAGTAACAAAGGGCAATAACTCTGTAATTAGTCAAGATGGAGTTATAGTTCTTGTGCACTGCACTTCCTCTCAATGTGCTTGACCTTGTATGAAGTTGTATTGAATTCCAACCAGTAGTTTTCAAGTAATGCTCCGGACAAGGAAAACTAACAAAGGGCAATAGGGGGGGGGGGGGGGGGGGGGGGGGGGGGGGGGGACCTGTAATTAGTCAAGATGGAGTTATAGTTCTGTGCACTGCACTTCCTCTCAATGTGCTTGATCATTGTATGAAGTTGTACTGAATTCCAGGGGGGGGGGGGGGGGGGGGGGGACAAGTACGGGTAGTTTTCAAGTTATGCTCCTGACAAGAGGGAAAAGCAACAAAGGGGCAATAACTCTGTAATTAGTTAAGATGGAGTTATGGTTCTTCTGCACGCCCTTCCTCTGAGTGCTTGACCATTGTATGAAGTTGTATTGAATTCCAACCAGAGTTTTCAAGTTTGCCCGGACAAGGAAAAGTAACAAAGGGCAAAACTCTGTAATTAGTCAAGATGGAGTTATAGTTCTTGTGCACTGCACTTCCTCTCAATGGCTTGACCATTGTATGAAGTTGTATTGAATTCCAACCAGTATGTTTCAAGTATGCTCTGTTCGGACAAGGAGAAACTACAAAGGGCAATAACTCTGTAATTAGTCAAGATGGAGTTATAGTTCTTGGGCACTGCACTTCCTCTCAATGTGCTTGATCATTGTATGAGGAGTTGTATTGAATTCCAACAAGTAGTTTTCAAGTATGCTCCGGACAAGGAAAAGCAACAGACCGCCCGACCGACCGACCAGCCGGGGGTGACCCCCCCCGGGGGGGGCTCCTATATACCCCCCTAAACTTCGTTTTGGGGGTATAATAAGTTGAGACTTTAAATACATTTGTAATAAGTGGGTCATGACGGCCCTGAATCACATACAGCTTCATCACACATACAGCCTCACTGGGACACACAAAATAATATCATAATACTATTCAAGTATTTCATATATAACTTTTAGGTTATTTGTTTCTTACATAACCAAAGAATATAATGCATGATTGATCATACAGAACATCTCATAAAATATTAAGTAGATATCATGGACTTTTACCAATGTTTCAAGGATTTACAAGTGGATGATAACTGACTAACAGTATATATTAAACATACATTTTGCACTGTAGTCTACATACACATGTACATGTATTTCTGCTTATCTATTTCTTATCATCTACACTGTAATTAAAGCCTCATGGTCACTCTGAATATGCTTAAATAGAATAATGAATCAACTGAAAGAATAATGATAGAACTGTGTTCTCTTTACTCTTTAAAAACAATGCTGTCACACTCATGTCATTTTTTCGTATCTAATATGTTGTTAATTAATTACTCCATGAAAAAAATTGTTATAAAATTGCTTGGTCTTAGTCCTGAGGTGACCAAAATATTGATCATTTTTTGGACATAATATCATCAAGTTACAAATCAAAATTTCACATTTTCCCAAATGTCATTGTTTCTGGTACACTTCCCTTGACTGAATCCTTAGATAAAGTCCAGAAATGTAAAACTGACATCTTTCTGATCAAGAATGATGATTTTTTAATTAGATATAATTGATTTATTGCCATAATTGTACTTAAATGGTCACTATATAGCTCAGCATAAGAGGTTTAAATTGTGTTGGTGTAAAAGATTTTATTGCTGAATCTTCAAGTTCAATGATTAAAGTAGTGGGAAAATTAAATCAAAGAAATTCTTGTATTATGACTGAAAAATAACTGAATGAAGAGATTTAACCAGTGTTGCGTAAGAAAATAGATATTACTTGTTATGGTTATAATCAGCTGGTTATAATCATGGCAATAAATTCATCTAAAAGTAACTTAAATCAGTCTCACCCCTGACTGTCAGTCATGTGATGTAAACAGTAACACATGTGATTGGGGATGTGTATATCTACCTTGTGGTTGGCTCTCTTACAAGCATGCTGTCTAGAGTTGATAAGTAAGATGACAACAAACATGACATGAAACATGCCTCTAATCTGCAGTATTTATACAATTCCCAGGTTATTATTGCATTTATCAAACTGCTTCTTTGAAGTATCTAAAGTTAACACTAAATAAAATCTTCACACAAGGTATGTGACCTGCCCTTAACAATTTTGTAGGGTCAATTCATATTTGGTGCATAAAATGGGAGGTGAGACATGCCTTTTCATTTCCCAAAAAAGGTAATACTTTTATAATATGTAAAAGTTTTGTTTTTGCATTGATCAAATCCATAAGCAGCCCTTTTATTTTGTATTGTTTGATGATAATAAACTAACAATGTCTTACTTCCACCCTGACCTATAATAAAATTTTAATGTAATGTAGTTATCTGACCCAAATTATTTTAGGATACAGCAATTATGGCTTATGGTATCAGTTGCTAATTTGATGCTTCGGCGCATACTTTGAGTACAGTATACTTCCAATTAACAATAATAGATGACAGAGATATTTATTGATAAATATGCACTTGGCTGTGTGAAACTGGAAGAAAATAATTTTCAGATATTTAAAAGCATAGTGCTCATCTTTTTCTGTATAGATTGTTCATATTGCAAAAAATTACACTTTCTAATATGTAGATATCAACATGAAATTAATAGAAGCTAAAATGTATTCTAAGTTTAAATATTCTGGACATGTTTATTCTGCGGGCCTACCTGCGGGCCTATCTGCTGGCCTATTTAACATGTGTTTGAGCAATTTGAGCAAAAGAATAGCGAAAATATATGTGAATTTGATGTTTTAATGATGTTTTCATTATTTTTGGTATCAAGCAGATGTTGAGTGTTTGAAGTAATAGACAATCTGACGTATTTTCAACTGCGGGCCTCATAAAATAGGCCCGCAGCTGGAAAAAAATGTCGAATACAAGGAAATTTTGTGCAGTTTACGCTAAGATGTTAGAAATGAGTGACTTAAAATTCATTCAAACATCTTAATTCATTGGTGGAAAGTCTTTCTGTGTTCTAAAAAATGCATAAACTGGCATTTTTAGCACTTTTTACTAGGCCCGCACCAGGCCTGCAGAGGCAGAATAAACTTGTCCAAATATTCTTAAACATCATCAGTCAGTTAATGATACATGTTCTTTTATATAGGAAGAAACATGTTAAGTAGTGAAACTGTTCAACTTTCATCTAAATGAATTAGGCTTCACAAAAAGTGCACCACCCAAAGAATTTCTAGTACACAGATGACAGATCCTTTGGTTACGTTCTATAATGCAATTCATGGTGAGAAATTTGCATAAGAATCTACATTTCAGCTCAGAGGAATACTATAGTCTCTCGTACAACTCATCTGTAGGTGTACGGTGTGCAAAAGATCATGTCCAACAAAAATTTTATATACTATACTTCTAGAATGTAGACATAAAATTTTTGGTCGACACATTTTTTTGCTCACCGTACACCAGTGGTACGACTAAGCTATGGGACGAATTGCTATTAACGTATTTGCGCAGTTACTTTAAATCAATGTATAATTCTCAACTGACAATATTGGAATATCATATTCCAAAACCTTATTACCTTTAAAGAACAGTTTCCTATCAATATACTCTTACATGTAGTCATAATATTGAGGAAGAACAAATTTGTTTTCTTTTTTCCATTCGGACCGGTGTTGGTGTACTTTTAGCACAGTGTAGGAAAAGGACTCTGGACCTCTAAATAAATTTAGATCATTAGATTTGTTCACGTCAATAGAAATCAAGAGCATTTAGTATATCTTCTGTTGTCCAGCAAAAAGTAGTTTGCGTCCTAACATTTGACTGCAGATCAAATTGGAAAGTCGTTTTCTTTCTGGAATTTATAATGTGATTTTCACAGATGTGTGGTTTGCACAGATGATTGGAAATTGGGTCACAAAATAAAAACAAGAGCAGAATGAACTGTTATAACGAAAACAGTGTAAGTTTACAAATTCACATATTTTTTATGTAAGCTTCAAGATGCAAAGTTGGCACCAGTATTATTTCAGAGATATTCATGAGCTGACACTTGGTGACATTTTTGTGTCGGTTTCCAATGTCACCTCTCTTGTTATAAGGTTAGATAATATGAAAATAGGCAATACTTATATCAGGCGAAAGCAGAACAGGAATTACATTTTTAGAAATGGAAGGAATTTTCAGGGGATGCAAAAACGGTTCAAGTTAATTTCGAAAATTATTGTTACCGAATATCCATAGAGGTGATGGTGAAAAGAAATGGTGCTTTTTATGGCGTCGCAAGTTTAAGAGCATCAAACTTTAGGAATGTGTATAAACAGGATCTCTTTACATTTCAATGTACAAACCTGCATTCAACAGAAAAGTGTTTAATGACGTCACAATTTCTTTTGATAAATAACGTCACTTTGTTAACAAAATTTGCAGCGGAAGTCAGTGTATAGACGGTGCAGCGTTATTTATATTTAGAAGCATGTTATTGTATCGTCACAGAGTCAACACTTTCTAATTTTGCATGGGTATACATGTCAAATCAGTTATTTTATTGCTTTCAGTATTCAATGTAAATAATGTATTCACAATGTATTTTCGTTTTTTTCACTACCAACAGAAACATGTATTCTATACATGTCTCTGCTACCATGGAAAATATGTTCATTCATACATAGTGCATTTTGTACACCATGGTCAGTATTTATATGTATCCTGGTATTTTACTCTCAAGATGTATCAAAATATCATATAATGGTGATGGCGATGTCAGAGGACAAACAATTATTATATAATAAATACAAACGTAACATTCAAGTTTTACTAGATAACATAATATTTAATTAGATGGATCATACATAGTTATTGTACCATAAAATCTGACCAGTTAAAGTAAGCAGGGTGGCGTTGCATTAAAATTTATATCAAACATATCTCCCGGTGACTTATTGAAACAAAGGCAAAATGTCACACTGTATATGATGCAGTGTTCCAGCTAGGCCTAAAAAGTGGGACGCGGCGCCTTGCCCCTATTTTGCAGTGCCCTGCCTTTTTAATTGCGCCCTTTGCCCATTTGATAAGACAACTTTGTTGCCATTGCCTTTTGTGAAATTTTGAAAATGTACATGACGCATGACTGGAGAAAAGGCGATACATAGGGATTGCTTTTTCCGTCCGTACGTCGGTCCGTCTGTCACACAAACTTAACGTTGGCTATAACTTTGTCATTTCTTAAGATTTCTTCATCAAACTTTACAATTGTATTGCTTATGACAAAAGGGTCATGATGCTACCAAATTGTGTAGGTCAAGGTCGTATTTGACAGAGTTATGCCCCTTTTTGTACTAAGATTTTGTCATGAACAGGGTTGGCATAAAACTTGGGTTTTATCATATTGCCCAGCCTGGTGGGTAATACTAGAAAATCCGGGTTTTACTTGGTAATTCTGGGCAATAAAAATGTTGTGTGGCTGACATCTTTATCCCTACTTAAAGACACAATTAAAGCCACTTGTACCTGTAGAATTCACACCTGTCCCAGGGTATTGTCTATTATGTAATGATTAACCCTGAATACAGCATGGGAGTACAATGTATTGGTACAGGTAAGGAGATAACAGTTAAACTCAAACTCTGCATTGAACAGGTTTTACAATAGCCCCTGTCAAATCTGAATACATACTAATGGTATGGTGGTCAAGTGTAGAGAAATCTAGTGTTGTTGATCCAATGCTGTGTCTTTTTGCAAGGCAGCTCTTGAAAATGCCTGCAAGTTCTGCCTCAATTGAAAGGATATTTTTAAACTTTGGTTTGATCAAGAACAATCTCAGAAATAAATTGGGACTTCAGAAATGTGCAAAGTTAGTGTTTTGTTACAGAATGCTGAGGGGAAAAGAGGAATTAGACCAGTAATCACTGTTTAATATTATGTACAATATTACTTGATATGAATCAGAGACAGTGATTATGTAGTTAATAATGTCAGTTTGTGGTTTAATCTGCTTTAAATTGACTCCGAAGTGTAGTAGGTTAAGCCCCTGTAATTTTTTTGTAAGCGCAAAGATCCGAGTTCAAAACCTGGCTCGGTAAATTTTTTTTTTCTACCTTTATTTTTAGCTCTTACACAAAGAAAATAATCTTGATGCTGACAAATTGAATATATATTGATTTTACCAAAAAAATAAAATTTACTAAGAATTTGGAGTGCAGTCGCTTTAATACATCCAAACATATTCATAATACACTACAATGTATATATATATATATCATCTATGTACTCATTCTATTGTAATATAATGTTAAATGAGGCAAATAAACACCAGTACAGTTGAAAAAAAGCATGTTTTAGTTTAAAAAAAAAAATATTACCCAGGACTGCCCATTTTAGGGATATTGCCCAGCCCGGGTTTTCCCAGGCAGGCAATACTCTGCCAACCCTGATCATGAAAATTTAATGTTGGCTATAACTTTTCCATTTCTTGAGATTTCTTCATCTAACTTTACAATTGCATTGCTTATGACATAAGGGTCTTGATCTTAAATTTTGTAGGTCAAGGTCATATTTAAGTGAGTTATGCCCCTTTTTATACTTAGATTTTTGCTATAACTGTGCCATTCTTAAGATTTCTTTATCAAACTTTCAAATTGTATTGCTTATGTCAAAAGAATTGTGATGCCGCAAAACTTTGTAGAACAAGGTCATATTTGACAGAGTAATGCCCCTTTTTGTACTTAGATTTTGTCGCGAAAACTATATTGGCTATTACGTTGCCATTTCTTAAGATTTCTTCATCAAACTTTCAAATTGCATTGTATATGACATAAGGGTCATTATGCTGCCAAATTTTGTTGGTCAAGGTCATATTTGACAGAGTTATGCCCCTTTTCTTACTTAGATTTTGTCACAAAATTATTGGTTATTCTGACAAAAGCATTAGAGGGCAACACAAGTGTTCTACTAAACACCCATCTACATTGTAGTTTAACAATTAGCCCTAATAATTTGACATACATGTATGACATTTATTAATCAGTGATACAATTCTTGCATGACATGGGCAATTCACTCATTGATGAAGCAAACAAATATTTCTTTACAAATAATGAGATATATGCTGGTCTGTCCTTAAACAAATCAGATAAAATGCTTATGATACTTAAAGAATAAAGTCCCTTTTTAAAACGGAAGATAGACCAATTTCTGATTACATCAAAAATAGTAGAAAACTTCGGGAAAATGCTGAAGAATGTGACCTAAAATAAGGTATTGCTAGGTGCTACTGATGTCCCTCTACGAAAGTTACAAAACCCTTCCGGAAAGACAATGCTTAGGAATTTTGAATTTACAATGGTATTGCAAGATATTATATGTGCTACAGATTTAGAAATATGATGAGTTCGATGTGACACATGTTCAAACTGGTTTCACTGTCACAGTGGATGAACAACCACCGGATTTAAGCAACATAATTCACGGCCAAATAAAAACATGTATTAAATCACGGTAAATTACATAATTGCATTAAATGACTCGGCAGTTATGCAAAGATAAGCATTTTATTTTACAACTCTTCCAGCTGCCGACCGAATGTAAATAACTATTTCAGGAAGGATGGCATACTATACGCTCTTCCACCAACTCTTATGATTCTGTATTTCGTTCTGTTTATATAATCTGTATTTACCAATCATGGTAATGTTAGGGATAACAATAATACTCAAGATAAAAATTATTATTGCCCGACATAACAATAACGACATGCTTAACTGAATTCGTCCTCATTATACTAAGGTCGAAGGAGATCGATACATTGAAAACAAATGCAAATACACTGGTAATCCCACATTTTACTAGTTGAAATAATCTGATTCACTGAATAATTATAACAAATTCCATTTACTAGTGCTGCACCAGCCCTGCAGAGTAAATTGTCCATGAAATGAACAGCAGCACCTTCACAGTAGCACATAAAAACCACATAGTATGGAGTTATATTACTATACAAGACAAAATAAAAGCCCATTGCAATAAAAGCACTAAGTAGAAACCAAGGCTACAAACGAAACACAAATACAGCAGATTGAAAAATTGAAACAGTAACAATTAAAGTACTAAGCATATAAAAGCATAACTTTAGTGTCTACTCTATGCTGCGAAGGAAAAATAACCTAAGACATGTAAGAAAGACACAATAATGAAAAACTCATAAAAAGCAGGATACAGGATATGTTAAGTGACTGATACACCTTGCAGCTGGCAGCTATTAAAGTGCACCTACAGTCTTTGCTATTCTAGTGAGCAATCAGGCTTTTAAACTGACCAAAACTTGACATTTTCCTGAAGGCCTCTGGGAGCGAGGTTCCACGGAACTGGAGCAGCATACATGTACCTAAAACTGTTTTTCCATACCAAGTTGTAGATACACAGGGTACTTTTAAAAAGCAATTTTGAGTACCTAAAATTATAACCATAGTTGGAACCATATCTAAGAACAGTTTGGGCTATTTGAAATAAACCTGGTAGAAATGCTGACTTATACTACATGTAGGGAATTCCAGCCTGCAAAGTTTCAGTCAGATTGACTACATAACATTAGAGTTGTGGCCCTTTGAAATTTTTTTCTAATATAATTCTATATGGATGTCCATCCGTCTGTCTGGAGCCATATCAAAGGGTCTATTTGAATATTCAACCAAACTTGACATGATTGTTCCTTGAATGGTCCTCTACCATAACTGCTGAAGGCTCAAGACCAAGCAAATACTATACAAAAGAAATCTGTCAGTGGCTTGAAACCAAGATTAATCTCCAAGCCAAGAGAAAAGAAATTGGGCATAACTGTTTTATTTCCATCAACATAATCACATGGATTAAGTAAGTTGTCAGATATCAACAAATGAAAACTGTAATACATGCACATGAATACTGTACATGGAGTTCTTAGACTACCTCTAATGTCTGTCCATTTAAATAAGTAACCTACAAGCCAAGTTTAATCTCCATGGAGCCGTCATAACTGAAAAAAGAGAGTAGAAACTGTATTTCTACTTTTAGCAGCCATGACCTTGGTTCTAAATGCTACCCTAATTTGGTCTCCATGCCAGCAATGTTGAGGCCAATCAGGGGGGGGGGGGGGGGGGGGGGGGGGGGGGGAAAAAAAAAAAAAAAAAAAAAAAAAAATGGGAAATGCCACTGCAGCTATTTGAAAAGTAGAAAGAAGGAACCAGTTAATATGGCCAATTACCGGGGTCTTCAGGTTGGATAGTGCTATGGTAATGAAAATTGGTCAGTAATGAAAAAAAAAAAAAAAAAAAAAAAGGAAAAAAGAAAAAAAATAAGAGAGGGGGGGGGGAAAAAAATAAAACCCTCTTTAAAAAATAAAGAAATATACCTTTATTACTTTAAGGGAAGAGGAGGAGGAATGGAATGGAAAAAAAACATAACTCCATCTTGATGTTTCTTTCTATATTTTTTTTTTGAAAATTGGGGGGGGGGGGGGGGGGGGGGGGGGGGGGGGGGGTTTTTTTTTTTTTTTTTTTTTTTTTTCATGGAGATGTACCTTGGGATTGCTTTTGGGGCAAGCAGAGTTTACTGTTCGTTTAACCTAAATGACTGTAACAGTTCTTTGAATTTGCATGTTGGTAATTTAATTGCTGAGCCTCCATAATGTATCAGTGGAAGGATTAAAGCACATTTTCATGCAAATGTCAATGTTTCATAAGGTCACATGCCAGTTAATTAATCAGAGATAAAGGTAGGGCTATTATGTATAGAGAAAGAATGAAAGGAAATACTGACTTACATGTAGCATAAATATGTTGAAAGTTCAAATACCTTTTGAAAACGTTTGTTATCAGGATATGGATTACATTGGAACCAGTAAAAATGGAACATTTCTATTTTGATAGTTTTTTAATATAGCAGTGTTGATAGGCGAGTAGGGTGTTGTGAGTGCATGATTAGGGTGTTGTGAGTGCATGGTTAGGTTGTTGAAAGTGCATGATTAGGGTGTTGTCAGTGCATGATTAGAGTGTTTTCAGTGCATGATTAGGGTGTTGTCAGTGCATGATTAGGGTGTTTTCAGTGCATGGTTAGGTTGTTGTCAGTGCATGATTAAGGTGTTGTCAGTGCATGATTAGGGTGTTGTCAGTGCATGATTAGGGTGTTGTCAGTGCATGATTAGGTTGTTGTCAGTGCATGATTAGGTTATTGTCAGTGCATGATTAGGGTGTTTTCAGTGCATGATTAGGGTGTTGTCAGTGCATGATTAGGGTGTTTTCAGTGCATGATAAGGTTATTGTCAGTGCATGGTTAGGTATTTGTCAGTGCATGATTAGGGTGTTTTCAAGATTGTTCTAATTATGACCCCAGGTCAAAATTGACCCTGTGCAGGTGGTCACTTAGTTTTGCATAGGCTTATATAGGAAAAACTTTAAAAATCTTGTTCTCTGAAACCACAAGGCCTAGAGCTTGGATATTTAGCAAGTGGCATTTTCTAGTGGACCTCTACCAAGATTGTTGAAATTATGAGCCCCGGGTCAAAATTGACCCTGCCTGGGGGGTCACTTGGTTTTACATAGGCTTATATAGGAAATCTTTAAAAATCTTCTTCTCTGAAACCACAAGGCGTAGAGCTTGGATATTTAGGACGTGGCATTTTCTAGTGGACCTCTACCAAGATTGTTCAAATCATGAGCCCTGGGTCAAAACTGACCACGCTCGGGGGTCTCTTGGTTTTACATAGGCTCATATAGGAAAAACTTAAAAATTCTTCTTCTCTGAAACCATAAGGCCTAGAGCTGAGATATTTAGCATGTGGACCTATACCAAGATTGTTAAAAGTCATGACCCTCTAGTCAGAATAAACCCTTCCTGGGAGGGTGGGAAGTCACTTGATTTCACATAGGCTTATATAAGGAAAACTTTTTAAAAAAAACACAAGGCCATGCAACAGGCAGATAATAGATATTTGAAATGTTATGTAACATTGTGTAGTGGACTTCTACGAATGATGTTAGAATCTTGACCCCTTTTATTATAGCAAATGGTAGTCAGGTGAGCGATATAGGGCCATGATGGCCCTCTTGTTTATAATATTCCTTTGAGATTTTGGAATGATTTCAGTCATAGCTCTCTTACATAGGTAAACTCTGCTTGTAAAGATATTCAGGTTATGGTAACAAACTCAACACCAACTCCAACCAGAACTGACATTACTGTAAGTGTAATGAAAGTATCAATAAAGAAAAATAAACGTTATAATGTTCTGACCTTTACTGGTTATAAAAACCATAAAATATTTATAAAGCATCCGTAATAATAAGAATAGAAAATGTACATGTATGGAAGTGTTCAGGAAAGATCCACGAAAAAGTCGTAAAAAATCTTGTGCATTCTTAATCTTTATAAAAAGGAAGCACGTAAAAAACATCGCTATATTTTATCTTAAGTCCCATTTTTTTGTATTTGATGTATATCAATACACATGAAACATATAGAAATAACAATGAATCATCACTTAAACACCAAGTACTCATTGTTGAAAGTTTATAGACTAGACTAGAGTATTCAAAAGAGATACATGTTTGTATTATTGTTGAAAAATCAGTCATTTTTCAACTCAACTATTTTTGGTTATATTTTTATGTGCAAGCTACTGTCAGGCATATGTTTATATGGCCATTGCTGAAATTAATTTGAAACATTTTTAGACTGTTCAGGGGGTCAAACAATCAAGTTAGATTACTCTTGACTTAATTAATTAGAAATTATTGCCGTGTTTAAATTAAAAATTTTGCTTTGAGTACCAAGTACAAAGGTATATAGCTCTTATTTTCCCAAGAAAGATGTCTTACCAACGGAAATGACCTTTATATGTACCAAAAACATTCATAACTTCACTTTTTTAATCGATATACATGTTAGAAATATAAAGCATTAATTTCTAAAAAAGGCCTCCTGGCAACTCTTTTTAGTGAAAAAGCAACTTCAAAAGAAATGAATACGTCAACATTGTTTTAGAGTGAATAGAACATGGTTCTATCATTACCCTATCAGTATATTTATTTTACAGTATCATTAAAGTTTTGCATGCAAACTACTATAATACACAAATTTCAGTAACTATATACAGGATTTATTTGAAATTTAAGTATTCAGGATGTCTGACATTCAAGTTAGATAACCCCTGTATGAATTTACTTCCAATTATGGCCCTTGTTTAACATAAAAACTCAAGTGTAAGTTTTGTATGTAATGTACACATCTCAGTAAAACACTTATAGGATTGATTTAAAACAAAACAGTCTTCAGGGGTTTCAAACAATCAGATTAGATAACTCCTGACTGAATTTACTACAAATTATGGCCCACGTTGAAGTTAGAAACTTCGGTTAAGGTCTTGTATGCAAGGTTTTGTCATATACATGTATATATTTCAATAACCACTTGTGGGATTTACTTGAAAAATTTTAGTAGTGTTCAGGGGTACATGTATCAAACAATTAAATTAGATAAATCCTGACTGAATTTGTTTAGCTGTTGCAATCTAATCAAGCAAAGGTGTGGAAACTTGCTCTCCTGCTTGCCAACACAGCCATTATTGTATCAAAGGTTAGAAAATTGACATTGGGACCAAAAAGTAGTATAGTTAAGTGTGTAAAAATAAATTGAATTCAGGGACCCAACGAAATGCATTGTTACATCAGATATATCTTTTAAGTTATATTGTTACAAGTGGAGTTTACTGTATAATTAGGGATTGATTTCACTAAATTTAATCACACTATAAATCATACTGACCTGAACATGCATTGCAAATATCTTGTACTGACTTAGGTGGGTGATTCAGGGTTATCATGGGTTCTCTTGTACTCTCTATATCAACTCAATACATTTATGTGAATCTGCGGAAGATGAGATTTTCTAAGCTTCTAGAAAATCATTTGAATGTGTCATTTCTACAGGAAGGTGTAGTATAAGGAATTATTTATAGATATATAACAATGGAGTAAGCATTCAGCTTTTTTAACAATGTTTATAAATACTTCATAGTTTTTAGATTTGTGTATGTTTTTGTTCATATGAGCAGGCATCTGCCTCCTGAGAAAGATGGTTTCTGGTCATTAAATTTCAAGTCAGATTAAAGTCCCAGGAGCACTGTGGATGTACAATTACTTGTAGCTCCTACATAGGTCATGTTTGAATATGGGTCACTTTGGGTAAAAAACTAGGTCACACAGTCAAATCAAAGAATAACCTTATTATCATTCTAGAAGCCACGTTTAAAATCCAGTCTTCAAAAAAATTAGTCGTCAGAGTGTTTGTCTCAATAATTTCTAGGTCAAGTTTGAAACTGGTTCACTTTGGGTCAAAAACTTGATCATTAGAACAAATCAAATTAAAACTTTATTTATGTCTTCAGTGTTATCAAACAGTCAAGTTAGATAACTCCTAATTGAATTTATCACAAATTATGGGCCTATTGTCTGACTTTTGTTTAAAGTTTTACAAGCAACTACTATAAAGCACATAATCAGAGTAACCACAAATGGGAATAATTTGAAACTTCTTATTGTCTTTAGAGGTATCAAACAATCAGGTTAGATAACTCTATAATGAATTATTAATAAGTTATGGCCCTTGTCTAACTTAGAAATTTTAAACTTTCCTGGATTCTTTAGCACTACCAAGCAACATGATTATTTTGGCTGAAAAACCTTGGTGTGTAAAAATAACATCATAGTCTGTGTTACATTTGTCATAGAATGTGTGCATGCTGTTTATTATATGTAATGCAGTTCAATACAGGGCGTAAAAGTTTAAAGAGAAAAAAGAACATAGCATTCTTTGCAAAGGACATAATGTAAAGGTCTTCAATTATATTAAATCATTTACTTGTCTGGTATTTCTGGCATGAAATGTCATAAGAAATCATTAATTAATCGATGTATTACTAAGAATAAATTTTGAATGTCAGTAGAGCTATAGCTAAATGTATCAGTTAATTTCCATGGTAACGCAGACATATCTCTCTCTATTTTCATAGGTCACAATATATTATACCATATTTAATGGATTCTTGAAAAGAAAAGGATAAAATTATGCTTTATATTATTTCAGGAGATGTGAAACAGAAGTGTTACTGCTGCCCTCATAAAGATCCAGGTGAAATTGTTCCAATAGCAACCATGCCTACTATGTCAACAAAGCCGGGTCCGGAGGTTGGACTGGAGGAGGAGGAAGAATGTTCATTTCCCTGTTGGCGGACACTTCCTGATCATATATTGCTGCATATATTCAGTTTTTTGGGAGCGCCTAGTCTAGCAAAGGTATATACTAACATGCATGTTCTTTCAACAGTGATAATACCAACAAAATGTGTATTTACAACTTATGATTTCCTGAACTGCTCAAGTGTTTAAAGTCGCTGACTTGAAATCACAAAACCTCCCATTGATAGAGGGTCATGGGGTTGAGCCCAGCTACATGCCTGACTATTGGAGGAAGATAGCAGTCTTTTATAAATGGAAGATGGAAGCCTACTACGTGGAACAATGGTCAAAGGTGTAATGTCCGCCTGTAAATAAATGCATTACTCATGGAATGAGTGTCTTTTGATAGAAAAGGCATATGTGTCTATTAAAACGAAATTTTAATTATTACTGATGATCAATCAGAACTCTTCTATTGAAAGCATCACCCTACAGGAAGTTTTTTACAAATAGGAAAAACTTTAAAAATCTTCTTCTCTGAAACCACAAGGCCTTGAGCTTAGATATTTGGCATGTAGCATTGTCTAGTATACCTCTTTAAAGTTTGTTCAAACTATGCCCCTGGGGTTGAAATTGGCCTTTCACAGGGGGAGGGGGGGTCATTTGTTTTACAAAGATGTATATAGGAAAACCTATTTGGTATACATCATTGTCTAGTGATCTTCCACCAGGCAAGTGGACTTGTACCAAGGTAAGCAATATAGGGCCGTCTTGGCCCTCTTGTTTAAAGTCCCAGGAGCACTTTGGGTGTAAAATTACTTGTAGCTTTTATATTATCAAGAAGGATATCTAATACCGGTGATATTGGCCTTTATCTGTACGGAAAACATTCCTTACATTGCTTCTTAAATCCAAAGCACAATTTTCTTTTTCGAATGATATTGCAAAACAGTAAGAAACACTCTCTGACAACAATTTTTAGTGAGAAAACTACAGAAGTATGAAAGAAAGGTCAATGTAAAAGTTGTTTCAGAATAAGCAGAACACAGTTCTATCATTATTTTATCCATGAATTATTTAATTTTAAAAGTTGTTCTGGGACTTTAATGTAAATGTAACTGTTACATTGCAGACTGGGCTCATATGTAAAGCTTGGTTACGCGTTGCTTTCGATGAACTTTTGTGGAAGGACCTGTTTTACCGCCACTGGGGTATATCTCGGTCCATACCAATGGCGCCGGGCAAATATTCATGGATACAGGAGTACAAGCGTTTGTTGTATCACACACCTTCAATGGAGAGTGAGGTGTTAAAGCAACATGCTGACCAGGTCCTACATGTCAGCTTTTCACACAATGGAAAAATGTTTGCTACATGTTCCAAAGATGGATTTATCAGGGTAAGCAGAGGTGACAAACATATAAAGATCCATTGTTTTTTAACAATTATTATACCCCCAAAAGGAAGTTTAGGGGGGTATATAGGAGTCACCCGGTGGTTGGTCGGTCGGTCGGTCGGTCGTCGGTCGGTCGGGTCATTTTCCTTGTCCGGAGCATAACTTGAAAACTACTAGTTGGAATCAATACAACTTCATACAAGGTCAAGCACATTGAGAGGAAGTGCAGTGCACAAGAACCATAACCCATCTTGACTAATTACAGAGTTGCCCTTTGTTACTTTTCCTTGTCCGGAGCATAACTTGAAAACTACTAGTTGGAATTCAAACAACTTCATACAAGATCAAGCACACTCAGAGGAAGTGCAGTGTACAAGAACTATAACTCTATCTTGAGTATTTACTGAGTTATGCCCTGTTACTTTTACTTGTCCGGAGCATAACTAAAATACGGTGGAATTCAATACAACTTCTACAAGGTCAAGCACTTGAGAGGAAGGCAGTGCACAAGAACTATAACGCATCTTCACTAATACAGAGATGCCCTTTGTTACTTTTCCTTGTCCGACTAACTTGAAAACTACTTGTTGGAATTCAATACAACTTCATACAATGATCAAGCACACTCAGAGGAAGTGCAGTGTACAATAACTATAACTCTATCTTGAATATTTACTGGTTATTGCCCTTTGTTACTTTTCCTTTCCAACAAACTTGAAAACTACTAGTTGGAATTCAGTACAACCTCATACAATGGTCAAGTACATTTAGAGGAAGTGCGTGCACAGGAACCATAACCCATCTTGGCTCATTACAGAGTATTACCCTTTGTTACTTTTCCTTGTCCTGGAGCATAACTTGAAAACTTCTGGTTGGATTGAATACAACTTCATACAAGGTCAAGCACAGTGAGGAGGGAGGCAGTGCACAGGAACCATAACTCCATCTGACTAATTACAGTGTATTGCCCTTTGTTACTTTTCCCTGTCTGGAGCATTTTAAACTACAAGTTGGAATTCAATACAACTTCATACAATGGTCAAGCACAATGAGAGGAACTTCAAGAACAATATCTCTTTTAGTTTGTTTGCAAGGTATTATGTTACTACGAACTTCTTCAGTTTATAAAGCAATCCTTTTGGGGGTATTAATCACATTTAGTGATAGCTCTAGTTTATTTTAATTATACTTTAAATTGTATCTGCAGATAAATATTTATACCTACAGGTACAAATTTTATCACTTGTTGTTACATCTGTTTCTTATTACCCAAATGGTACGCCATGAAATACTATGGTAACATGGTAAAACATTGCAGAAGATTTTCACAACACCTACTCAGAACAGTCCAGCCAGACCAGTAGAGCTATACTGACCCTTTTAGTTTATACCAATTTATTTATTCTTTGTGAAACAAGTTCTTACAACTTATATTAATTGCTTTCGAGACTCATTCCAGATGGAATCAACCTCGAAGGGAGAGAGGCAATGTGGAATTAATTGTGTCTTGCCTAAGGACACTGCCGACATGGCGATGGTTGGGATCGAACCCTTTTGCGCCTCTTGTTTCAGAGTTTATGATATTGTTTAATTTGCAGAGTTACATCAAATTTTTGCACAATTGGGTCTCCTGACTACAATGTATGTCATTGATATATTTCAGGTATGGGATGCTACATACCCGACTTCCATTAAATACAAGGCAGATATGAGGAAGTTCACATGGAAATACACACAGTTCTCACAGTTCAACTCAACCGACACCCTCCTCCTTGTCTCCGGTGTGCATTTCGGATCACTGAGCACGTCTGGTGAAATAGCGGTCTTCAGTTTGGAAGGTCAGACACATTTCATATAATTAACTAAAATGTCAGAGATATGGTTCTATTTTAACTGATTTTAAAATCTTATCTGAAAATAGCTGAAAGTCTATATTATGTGGGTTTAAAATTCTGAATATATACTTTTCTAAGAATTGTTGCACATTAATTATTATTCTATAAAAGGGAAAAAATGATAATTATAATAACTTTTAAGATACAAGTGGTTAAATGTGCATTCTCTGTACACTGATCTATTTACTCCAGGAAGACTCAGAAAAACCAAAAAGCAAGTAATTGTACTAATAATAAGCACCTCAGCAGGACTTGTAATTATACCCTGGCAACGACTCCATATTCTTCATGATGTGTTATCTTCCCACATCTGGTCAGGTCAAGCTTATAAGATACAGGGCATAACAAAAATCTATGAATCACATGAAAGACTTTCTTTAATTAGAACTCGAGTTCTTTTCCCTTAAATATAAGGATTACTATATAAGTAACACATGTGGCAGAATATACAGTCCAAAATAATTGTATATTGTCCTTCAAATCAGACACACTCTACTATAGCCAAGTAAAAACGCTTATATACAATAAATGAGAGGGAAAAAATAAAAATGTAAATTGTACTAAACTATTTCTCTTCTTAGCAGACAGAAAACAATCTTGTATAAGAGATGAATATCTATATTTTATCAGTTTCTGGTAGGATAGTCAAAATGATTCAAAAAGTTTTCAGTAGAAATACATTGTTCCAAGTATAATTATTTGTAGGAATATAAGTCAGTGGCCGACTTTCTATCCCTTTAATAATCTCTTATTTCATGAACAAAAATAAAAAATCATTTCAAATGTGCAATTGTGAAAATTATTTATGACAATTCAATTAAATCTTTTAATACAAAAAGGTATTTTTAATGCTTCCCAAATTGTTTGCCTAACTTTTGTCCAATTCAATCTAGACGGCATTGTCTTGTTTCATGCATCCTGTTAAATCATGAGCTAAAGTATAGTCTTTTAGCCTTGTGATTATGGCCTGGGTAGTGCTGACAGCTTATGTCATAGACATCAATTTTCTGACAAAATGTGGGAAATCAACCATTCAAATGAAAAAGTATTTAAACATTCCGGCTATATTTAGAAAATATAATTAAAAATTATGTACATAAGGAACCACATTTTATGATTCAGAACAGCCAAAGTAAAATTTGTACCATGTTATATGAAAATTCCTTCATGCATGACAAAAATACAGCCCGGACACGAAAAATGGAATGCTGGAATCACAGATGGACAGACAAACGGACGGATAGTGCGATTTTAATATGCCCACCTTTTGGGGGTATAAGAAATACAAGTTATAATAATAATAGATATAATAATAATAATAATAATAACAATAACAACTTTATTTTGTGAAGGTAACATATAAGACATATAAAGAATTACAAGGTAAATTAAGTAAACCAGTTAAGTCTTCTATATAATGTGAATTACATTTGCCAACAGCTTTCACTTAAGCTTATTACAAGCGAAACTGGCACAGAAATATAAATAAAACAAGGAAATTCAGTGAATTAATATTCCCTGCCAAATGAAGCAAGCTAAAACAGAACAACTGGAAAGTGTATTGCTCTGTCTGTTTCAATTTTTTAATTTTTTTTAAGCTCACCTGAGCTGGCTCAGGGTGAGCTATTAGGATCGATAGAAAGGTTGTTTCTATGATTTCTAGCCCAAGTTCGAATATGGGTCATCTGGGGTCAAAAACTAGGTCACAGAGCCCAAATATGGAGAAACCTTGTTAACACTCTTGAGGTAACATTTTCAGCCCAGATATCCTTGAAATTTGTCAAAAAGGTTGTTTCGATGATTTCTAGCCCAAGTTTGAATATGGGTCATCTGGGGTCAAAAACTAGGTCACAGAGCCCAAATGTGGAAAAACCTTGTTAATACTCTAGAGGTAACATTTTCAGCCCAAATATCCTGGAAATTTGTCAGAAAGGTTGTTTCTATGATTTGTAGCCCAAGTTCGAATATGGGTCATCTGGGGTCAAAAACTAGGTCACAGAGCCCAAATATGGAAAAACCTTGTTAACACTCTAGAGGTAACATTTTCAGCCCAAATATCCTGGAAATATGTCAGAAAGGTTGTTTCGATGATTTCTAGCAACTTTGTTAAAAGCAGTTGTACTCGGGTGAGTGATAAAGGGCCATCATGGCCCTCTTGTTAAATTTCAACACCCCACTAGGGCCTCATCACTGATGTGATTTTTTTTCTTCTTCAAGTTACAGTCATAAAGAACTTAATTGTTGTAAGTTAAATCAAATCAGTACTACTACTTTCAGACAACAAGAAGTCTTAAGTTTCTATAGAATAGTTATGTAAGAAAAGCACTACATCCCCTTTAAAGGGCCTCTTTTTTGTAAAAATCCAGTTTCTAAATTTTCCGTTGTTAGAGAATAAAGTTGATTATTTGTGCCAAACAAAATCAAATTCTGACAAGCCTTTTCAGGAAAAAAAGCATTTTAAAAAGTTCACCACCCATTGGGGCCTCATCTCCAAGGGGTAATTATTTTTCTGCATCTTACAGTGATACAGACCTTAGTTGTTGTAAGTTTAATTAAATCAGTTCTATTAATTTCAGAAAACAAAACTTTCTAAGTTTCTAAATAGAATATGTAAGAAAAGTGCTACATGCCCTTGAGGGGCCTCATTTCTAAAAAAATCAGAAAGTATATGGGGTGAATATTAGAAAGCGTGATCGTTAAATTATTTGAGCCAATTGCAATTTAATTTTGATAACAGGTTACAGAGAAATAGAATTTTAATGTTTTTATATTGAATATAGAAAAAAATAACAATTAAAGGGCAATAACTCTGGAGATACTAATCCAATCTTGAAGAAAGTTGTGTGTGCCCCGCGGCATTATGCTATTGCACACTTATTTTAAGTTTCATGAAATTCTAGCCATTGGTTCTTGAGTTATGACTCCGGATGGATGGACGGACCGACGGACTGACGGACAATGCCAAAACAATATCCCTCCACCTTTGGCGGGGGATAAAAACACCATGTAGTGTCATCTATGTTTAACTAGCCTGAATTTGTATGAATTTCAATTTTTTTCCTCTATTGTTTAGTGTTGTACTTATAAATAAGAGTACTTTTGCTTCTGTAAGAAACTTTTGTACTTATCTTGATCAGCTATACTCAGTACACCAATTCCCGGTATATGATTACTGGAATTTAGTGCTATTTTAGTACTATGTAGTATTTCCCGGTATATGATTACTGGGAAAGGCCGCTAAATACCTCCCTGTAGTTTCCATTCTCATTTGTTCTGTTTCAATTATTTTCCTTTGTTTTTGTTGTAAGTAAGCATGAGGAAATGTATAAATTTTCCCTATGTTTAAACACTGAATGAAAATTTGATGACAGTTTGTCTGGAAATGACCTCCGTAACAAACATGTAACAGATGTATTTATACAGATTTTATATCAAAATGTTCAGAATAAAACTAGCTGTTTAAAATATTGAAAGTCACAGTACTGTTAATTGGGTAATATTAGCGATGATTTATTTTTATAAATTATCCACTTTGCCCATTTAAAAATCTCGCTAAAGATTAATTTCACATAGCTTTACTATTGACAATTCTCCTTCCTCATATCGCAAAAGTTTTGGAAAATAGATTTGATAGACATCATGCACATACAGTACTGATTTTAATAGCTATGTTTCTGTGAAGTTTCTACAATTTTTGGTGCAAATTTCTTCATCCGCTGCAAAAAAATATTTTTAAAAAAACATTCTATGCACTTAAATTACATGTACATGTAAATCTTCTTGTTAGGATTTTAGAGTAGAAGTTGATTGTCTCTTTCTCCTTGCGCCTTGTGGTGTATCTGTGAGATATTTAAATATTATTGCAATATTCAAAAACAGACAACTGGCATTATGTATGTAATTCCAATATTTTTGCAAGATTTTGAAATTAATATATATAACATTTAGATCTTATCAGCAATCAAATAATAAACGAAGCTTGCAAACTCTGGGTGTCAGTGTTTATGTAATTTATGGCTCCCTTGCTGCGCCTATGTGGCCACTGACATCTAGCAATTACTTGATAATTTAACA